>JALLAZ010000222.1:0-19237 GCA_036939755.1 Stephanodiscus triporus
CTTGGCCTTCGTTTTGAGGGGGGGAAATATGCATTTTTTGCATACTAGTGTACGATACTTCCAAGTTCAAGAAGTCGAGAAAACCGAGGAAACACCAAAAAAGTTTTTTGGTAGTCTAGTGTAGGACTGTGCTTTGAGGGGGGTGAGGAAGAGGGGTTGAGGGAGATCACCTGTGAGTTTTGTGGGTGTCCTCCCAGTGGTGATGGTGATATTTCCTGTGGCATGTCATCATTTGTTGTGTACAGAAACCCATATCTGATTTGCTGATGGTGTAACCCAAATGAGAGAGAAGAAGATAATATTAGTTACTGCAATACTCTACAAAGAAATTTAGGTAACTGAAAACTTGAAACCGCTTGAGAGGGCTTCTCTCCTTTGAGGACTGTTGTCCTCAATGAGAGGCTACTTAAAGCCATCTAACCATGTTTGCACAGGGATTCATGGAAATGAGAAATATTTATTGCCGGTCTGCATGCGGTTTGTTCGGAGTCTGTTGGCTGTTGACTATGTTGCCGTGTAAGCGCAGCAGCAGCAGCCTCCCATCTAGCCCTAATGGTCATGTTCTTTTCCGGGCGTTCATTATGTATTTAAGTAAATATATGTTTTAATATATTTTTTTTAACATGGTCATACATTTCTGAGCACCGGGGCTCAACGAAAAGAAATCACAATGCGCATATCTACTTTCCGCAAACTCTCATCCGGCCCAGGGTCGGAAGACGGGGGGGGGGGAGACCCGACACACGTCAAGGCGAGCGATGCGCACGCGTCCGCGTCGTCGTCGGTCGGGGGGGCAGGAAACTCCCGATCCCGTCCATCGCCGGGACGACGATCCGATCCTTCCACGCGGTGTGCTCGAGCCTCCGGAAGCATTCCCGCGGATCGACGCAGTCGACGACGGGGGGGTCGGACGAAGAAGACGACGACGACGACGAGGAGGAGGCCGACGATTCCACGACGACGATCTCGCACACCTCCGCGATCCCTCCCTCGGGGGCAGCCTCGCAGTCCTCCTTCGCCTCGAGGACGACGACGACCGTCGCCTCCGCCGTCGCCGCCGCGATCGTTTCCGGCGGAGGAGGGGGCGCGTGCGCGGAGACCGCCGCCGTCTCCGTCATCGTCGCCGCCGCCGAAGCAGTCGTCCGGGCTTCGTCGACGACTACGACGTCGTCGTCGAAGGTACGCTCGAGGACGTCCGGCAACGTCCTCTCCAAGAAGTCGTCCAGCTGGTATTCGTTCGCGAATCCCGACCTCATCGCCACCGGCCTCCCCTCGCGAAAGATCAATAGGGTCGGCAGGCTCGTGAGGACGTGGCCGGAGTCGACGAGGAGTTTCCTGAGCCCTGCCGTCCCGTCGGCGTCCTCGACGTTCCACCGGCAGAAGTCCACCCTCCCGACGTACCTCGGCTGGGATTTGCGCAGCACCTTGTCGAGGAGCTTGCACGGGCCGCACCAAGGCGCGAAGGCGTCGACGAGGACGGGACGATCGGGGCAGTCGCGCGGGCGGAGGAGGGACGGACTGTTCTCGTCGGTGATGGTCGGGATGACGAGCCTCCTCGTCTCCGTCGTCGTCGTCTCCGTCGTCGTCGTGGTCTTTGCCCTCGCATCGTCCTCCGCGAAAAGCGCGGACGACGACGGCGTCCACGACGGCGCGACCACGGCGGCGGGGTTGCGGACGCGTTCGATCGTCGTCGTCGTCGTCGTCGCGAACGCCGAGACGGGCGTCGCGAACGACGGCGGGGAGACGACGGCGACGATCATCATCGCGACAAGAGTCGCGGACGCAGCCGTAGTCGCCGCCGCGCCGGGACGGGCCGTCGTCGTTGTCCTCCTCCTCCTCATCATCATCCTTCTCGGGCTCGCGTTCGATATCATAATATTTTCTTTCTTGGAATGCGCGCGCGCGCTCGTGTGGTGGCGACTCGGTAGGACCTTTGACTATCGTTCGGGGATAGGAGGAGGGTGGACGAGAAGTTGAGAAGTCGGTCGTCAATAAACTATGATGGTGGGTGGGGACGGAAAATCGGTTCACCCGGTAGGTGCTGATTGAGAATAATGCCTCTATCGGCCGAGTTCGTTCATTGAATAATATCTTTTAGAGTAAGAATGATATTGATTGCGTTGCCTAAAACTTGACAACCCTTGTTCCCATCTTTCTTTGGCAGATGGTGTGTGTCTCGATGATCCGCAGGCTCGGTTTTTCGCGAGAACAAAAAAGCGACATGGCGACGACGACGACGTGGTTTCACAGAGAGAAAAAAAGGATCCCGGGGTGTTGAACTTCCTTCGTGAAACATCCTTCCCGCCAATAAAGATCCAAAGAAGTAGAGATGAGATTTATTTTCAGACAAACACTCAAGACATCGACCGCCCGAAGAGTGCCATCGTTGCCATGACCATTATTTTCACTATTTTCATCGGGAATATCAGATACAGAGTAATCTCTATTAAATCCGAAACAGTAGATTTTCTCTAAAATAAAAGGTGCCCAACAATGAAGGTCTCCCGCTTGCTCATCGTCGCGTGTTGCGCGACCGAAACCGAGTCGGCGTTCGTCCGGTCGTCGTCTGCCCGGTCAAGGCTGCCGGCCGGTCACCTCTCGGCGGTGGATTCGTCCCTGATGGATCCGTACTCCAATCCCGCCATCTTCCTCGCGGGGGCCGGGGCGACCTTCGCCGCGGCGATCGCCGCGTATCAGAAGAACAAGATCGACGGATCGACGACGTCCAACGCCTCGGGGGGGAAGAGGAGGGCCGAAAGCGGGCCGCCGAAGGCCGACCTGAGCATCCCGTACGACGCGGCCGCGATCGTCGCGTACGACGCGATCGCCGCAGAAATGTCGTCGTCGTCGTCGTCGTCGTCGTCGTCCACGACGACGACAAAAGACGAGAAGAAGGTCGATTTCGAAACATTCCGAGCCCTGTACGAGGCGCGGACAGTCGCCGAGGTCAAGACCAAGGCTCGTTTGCGCATCCTGAACGAGGACGCCGAGGCGCTGAAGGCGCGTCTCGCGGAGGTGGAGGGGGAGATCGCGGGGAAGACGGGCGACGTCAAGGCATTGAACGACGAGGCGGAAGATTTCGGGGTTCGGATCCGTGAATTATTTCGCTAATAATATAACAACAACGACGACGACGACGACGACGACGACGACGACCGATTATTTCCGTCGACGCCCCGCGGAGACGGCCGTCCATCGTGCGTAAGGACGAGCCTAATTCTCTCGCTTTTTTTTTTTCGGGGTGCCGATGAAGAGACGAAAGAGAGATTTCCGCGATGTGGCGCCGCATCGGGCTTGTGAATGAGTTTCCTGCTGCTCAATAATATGATGGAATCAAGCGATACTTAGACGAAGCATCGTGAGAGAGTAATCGGGACTTCGAAAAAAGAAAAAGAATTGAGAGGTTAATAATGAGATGCCCCCTTTTTTCTCACAGATGAGATAGATGATGTGCCTAAAACAACACAAGATGTCAGTATCGTGTCAAGTGGGATTTTTTTTGCGTAAAATAAGAATCCATCACAGCGATCCGCCCTCGTCCCATCCCCCATCTCTCCCCGGTCCCCTCGCGACCACGACGTCGTCCGCACGTCTTGGATATCCTTCCGCCGCGACGCCCCCACGGCCTCATGCTCCCCTCGAGACGTCGATTGTCTCGGCAACATTTTTCGCGATCTCGGGACGGCATCCGACCCACCGTCTACTAATCCAAGAGGCCAAGTCTACCATCCGGCAGGATTAAGACATTATCATGATGCGGGTCGGTCTGAGTATGAGCGCACGTACTGGTATGTTAATGACAACTTCTATGAAATGTACAACGGTCTCGTCAACTAGACTGAGAACGAAGAAGACTTAAATTTGGAAGCAGAGATGCTGAAGAGAATTAATTATTTTTGATCTGAGTCTTTCAGCGGCTATTTATTGGCTGAGATATGGTTGATTGTAGATGGCTCATTTTCAGAAGTCATCGACTTATAGGAACTTAAACCCCATGCACCTCAAGTCTGACTGTCTGCCGAGGCAGTGAGGCCTCCAAAAACTGCAGCTGGTATAACCTTTTCGCTCACCCCCTTAACATTTTCGGTTTTTGGAGGCGCTGGCACTTGCTCCTCCTCCTTATTCTCCCCCTCGTCATCTTCGTCATCATCAATGTCTATTTCGTCACCACCACCACCACTACCGCCGCCGCCACCACTAGCAGCAGCCGCAGCTGCCTCACGCAATCGCGCCGCCCTTCGTTCCACCTCGCCCAAGTCTGCCATGTCCGCCGTTCGTTTCTTGCCCTGGACGAACCCCCCCACCAGCGGTTTCTTTTCCACGCTCACACCCTCCCGTTCCGCAATCATCTCCAGTGCGTCGTCTTCCGTCATCGTGTCCATCTGGGGTACACCCGCACCCATTTCGGCGGCATTGTAATTGACGGTCGAGAACGCCGCCTGGACGCTGCGCTTCACCCGGAGCATCTCCCGGAACGTCTCCTCATTGCCGAAGGACACCTCAAACTCGTGCCACGCCTTCCAATAGTCTGGATCGCGGCGCGGATCGGCGAGCTGGGAGCCATAGACCAGCACTGTCCGCGCACGGTCCACCTCGCGCAGTCCCGTTTCCATCTTGGCATATTCGAGGCATATGCGAGACGCAGGTCCGTCCTCCAGGGCCGAAATGGCAGCCTCATATATTGGGCGCGCGGACGTGACACCAAGGTATTGGATTGCCTTTGTTATATATAGGCGATATGCTGTAAACCTTTCGGAGGGTGGGACGGAATTACACATGCGCTCGTACACTCCCAGGGCACGTTTGGTAAGACCGTGCGTTTCTTCGTAATCTCCGTATAATAGGTAGAATTCGGGAGATTCCTCCGACGGACAATCGTCGAGACATCGATCGAATAGCTCACGCGCGCGAGGAGTCTTGGACCCGCCGTACCGCTCCAAGAAATCTGTCAGGTAATTCTTCCACAGCAACGTGGCCCCCGCGTGCGGGAACGGGAATAATCCGAGTCCACGCTCGTACGCCGCGAACGATTCCTCGAAGTACTTCTTGTCCTTCAAGAACGACGCATAGTTCAACACGTGGGATGGAGTTGCCACCTTCAACTCCAACGCCCGGTCGTATGCGTCCTTGGTGGTCTGGACGGTGCCCAACGACTCCTCCAAATCAAACAACAAGTTCCATAAACGCAGACTCCGCGATAGACCTCGAGCGGCCTTGGAACCCTTGTTGCCGACTTTTCCAGACACGGCACGACGAGCCAAGTTCAACGCCATATCCCAATTTTCCTGCCGTAATTCCAGCTCCACCCACGATGCATGACACTGCGCCAAGTCCTCTGCGTCGTGAAAATCATATTCGCCGTCGGCGCAAATTCGTTCGAGAACCTTGCGCGCGGAATCGACATCCTTCCGTCGATTCTCGTGGATGTCCGCCAACGTCAAGACCAACGTGCACGGCGAGCCATTGACGGACTTGCGCGACGATACCGCCTTCAACGACTCCTCGAGGGCGGACGCGGCCAGGTCTACTTCGTCCAAATCCAGGTAGAGCTTCGAGCGCTTGATCCACTCGCCGACGTTGTGCGGATTCTGGCGCAGCAGGACGCGATTGAGCAGCAATGGACGGCGCGAGGTCAGGTGCTCCGCGCGAGAGATGGCGAGGTCGACGTCCGCCGACGATCCTACGACATCCTCATCGTTCGTAGAGGCATTCATCGTGCCGTCTCCGAGGAGAATGTCCAAATCCTCGTCATCCCCCGCCGACGCGGACCCGTTGCCACGAATCTCGTCCCCCTTGGCCGCCTTGGCCTCGTCGTCCTCTTCCCCCTCTTCCTCCTCTTCCTCCTCTTCCTCCATCAATTCCATCAGCGCCTCGATGACCCCCTCCTCGAACTTGACGTATGCGTCAAACACCAGACTGAAATCCCTCACGCGCGATATGGCGTCTAGGGCCTCCTCGTAGACCGATCGGGCCAATTCGAAGTCCCCGGCGCGCACGTGATACTCCGCCAATCTCGTCCACAACGTCCCCTCCATCTCGCCGAGGCCGTGATCGATCGTCGTCGTCGACGACGACGTCGCCCTCTTCCCCCCGGCGCGCTTGGACCCCCCGTCGTCGTTTTCGTCGTCGACCTCCGCCGCCGTATCGTCAAACGCCTCGAATCCAAGGGCATCGCCGCCGCCGCCGCCGACGCCGCCGACGCCGACGCCCCCCCCCGCGCCGCGCAGCACCGCGCGAACGATCCCGTCGAAGTCCACCCCCGCGACCCTCGCCTCGTTCGGGTGGGCGGTGCACACGTCCGCGAATCGCATCCAAAGCTCGTGACGGGTGGTGCCGTACGGGCTTAGGAACGCCCCCCCCCCCCCCCCCGCGTGCTGCTGCTGCCGTTGTTGTTGTTGCTGTTGCTCGTTGTTCAGCAATTGCAACAGCAGGGACGCCGCCTCCCCGTACCTGCCGTACCTAGTCGCGCACAAAGTCGCGAGGTCCTCGCGGTAGGTGGTGTCGAAGCACGTGGCGTGACGACGGAGTATCCTCATCGCCGTCTCCGTCGGGACGGTGGACCACGAAGACGACTTCGTCGTCGTCGTTCGACGGCGGTGTTCCCATCCCCTCCTCCGCCAGGACGACACGAGCGGACTCTCGAAGCCGTACCTGACCTTGTGATATCCCCTCCGACGCACGTTCTTCCATTTCTCGTCGTCGTGGTCGTCGTCGTTGTCATCGTTTTGGTGGCCTCCTCCTCCTCCCCCTCTCCCACCGTCGTCGTCGTTTCGCGGGAGTATGCCCGTGACCCAGAAGAGGTAATCCTCCCACACCCTGTCGTGCTGTCCCGCCGGCAGCGACGTAAGCGCCCGATCGTATATCCTCCTAACCGTCGTCGGATCGCGATACGGATCGTACGTGGCCACGAACGCCGCGTATCGCAGCCACGTCATGGGCATCCGGTGCAGTCGCACGAGCGACCGCTCGTACGCCGAGACGGTGGCGCGGTACCGTCGATGACGACGACGAGCGGAGGAGGAGGAGGAGGAACGGACCAGATACGGCGGCACGCGACGGTCGCGGTAGTCGCGATCCTCCTCCAACCCCCCCTCCGACGACGTTGACGAGACGCGATCCAACGTCCCGGCCATGAACGACAGGTGATCCATCCAAAGCTTGTAACTCCCCGGTAGGATGGACACGGCGCGCTCGCCGACGACGATGCGGGCGTATTCGAGACGACGACGTTCGACGATCAACGAAACGTCGTCGTGCGTGATCCCATGCGCGTATATCCCCGACACGCGAAACGTCCTCCCCCCCGCCTCGAACGCGGTCGTGTGCGCGAGATGACGACGACGACGATTACGATTACGACGATGGCCAAGCCATCCTCCGCCTCCCATCCCATCCTTCTCCTTCCCGTCGTATTCGTCGCGGATGTCGTCGGCCTTCTTCGTCGTCGTCGTCGTCGCGGCGGTCGTTCCCGTTCCCGACGTCGTCGAGGAGGAGGAGGACGCGATCGTCGTCTCCTTTTTCCGCGACGTTATTATCTCGTTCATGACCTCGAGGGCGTCGTCGATGGACTCGAGGTACGCGATCCAGGCCGCGACGTCGTACGCGCCTCCCCCTCCCCCTCCTCCTCCTCCGCCCCTCGTCGACAGGCCCTCCTCGTGCCTCGATAATGCGGGATAGGACATGACCGTCGACAGGCAGGAGGATACGATGGCGGGGAGGATCAGGGGGGGGGGAGGGGGAGGGGGAGGGACGTCGTCCGGGGGGGGAGGGGGAGGGGGAGGGGGAGGAGCAACTTCCGTCGTCATCGGGGGAGCGGAGCGTTAGATCCGGCGACCTACCTGCCGATGAATGAATAATGATGACGTTCGGGTGTATGCCACCTCGTCGTTTCGGCCTTCTCTCTTCGTGGGCGTTCGGTTTGTTATCAGCCCTCTTTTTGTTGGGGGGGGGGGAAGCCGGTGGTATCGACGGACGGACGTTTCGTTCCCAGAAAAGTTTTTTGAGATTCGTATCTCTTGTGTCCAAATTAAATGACCCGAACAAAGCTCGCGTCAGAGCTCCGATTTCTTTCAGAAATATAAAGGGGTGTTGAAATGTGTCATTTTCGTAATAATATTTATTTGTTTTACGTACTCTAAGTAAATGAGTAAAGAGCATATCATATTGACAATCGTATAATGATTATAATGTAATAAGCTTAAATATAATATTCTATTTACTGACCTCTATTGGTCAACATACCGTTTCTTCTTTTTTCTTGCCTTTTGTTCTCTTCCAAGAAAAACGAAAAACTTCAGCAGACGTGCTTCCCAATCATCACAAAAAAGACACTCTCCATGTCAAAGGCCTCGCCTTCTCGAAATCATATGATAGTGTATTAATATAATGGTATCGCACTCGCCTCAATAATAAAGCAACCCACCACGTCCCCGTCCCACCATGAGATCCCACCACCATCATACTGCTATCCCGATCAATTCGCTGTCATCGAAAATATTGCTCTTGCACGAGAGGCATTGGATAGCTAGAGTACTACTACATCATAGGACGGAGTAAATTTTTCACAGAACAATTAGAGAAAGGCGCACATCATCATCATCATCATCATCGTTGTCATCGTCAATAAACCCCCCCCCCCGTCCACATGGTGACCGATATCATGAGGGCCGATACCGCCACGAACAATCGCGCGGGAGGAGGAGGAGGAGAATTCGGCTCCCCTCACGTCAGGGGCATGACGATGATGGGCGGAGACTCGTCCGCGAAAATGATGGAGCTCCCGCTGCACTCGTCGTTGTACGACGACGACGGTCTCGACTCGGCCGTCGCCGTCGGCGGCGGATGCGGATGCGTCGCGGACGAAAGCAGGGAAACCATCGACCATCCCCCGTCGTCGTCCGACTCGAGGACGACGGAGGGTGGCGCGGCCGTCGTGGCGGCGCTCGACGATGGCGGGAAATCCGACGCGGCCGCCGCCGCCTACGACGACGACGCCCCGGCGGCGCCCCGCGCATCGTCGTCGTCGTCGTCGTGCCGATCGAGTCCCGCGCCGCCGACCGCGCCTCGGACGACGACGGGCGCCGTCGCGCCCGAGGAGGAGGAGGGGGATGGGGATGGGGAGGAGGATCACGGGGGGAGGGGACCGAGGAGGAGGGAGGACTTCATATTTCGCGAGGAGGATGCCGCCGCCGCCCCTCCTCCTCCTCCTCCTCCTCCTCCTCCTCCTCCTCCTCCTTCCGCGACGACGACGACGACGTGGAGCAACGTCGTACGCGCGACGAAATCCCGGAGCTCGTCCGGCGAGACGCTGTTGACGTCCAACATCGTGGCCGACGTGCCGCCCTCGCCGCCGCCGCTGCCGCCGCCTACTCCCGCGAGCCGCCGTCCGTACCACGACGTCGACGACGACGCGCGGAGGTCGAGATCTTACTCCTTCGGGTCTCCCCCCGCCGCCCCCCGTTTGTACCACCGCGAGACGTCTCTTTCGTTCGGCAACGGCCGCGCCATCGCCGCGGCCGATCCACGACGAAGTAACGAGCCCGCCGCCGGCGCCGTGCATTCGGAACGTCGCCCCCACGAGGATCGCGCCTACCATTCGCCGATGACGACGTATCCCCCGACCCCGTCGTACCACCGCGAGTACAAGGCCAGGGTCGATTCCGCGGGAAGCTGGGAGGACTCCATGACCGAGCGGACGTCGCCCATGTCCTCCCCCTCCCTTTCCCCGCACGCGTCGCCCGCGATGCACTCGCGCGGCAGGCACCACGGCGACGGATGTCCGACGCCGCCCCCCGCGTGGCATCTCTCCGACTCGTCGTCGAACGATCATTACCACCACCACCACCACCATCATCATCATCATCATCGCGCGTATCCGTATCTGCAACGCAGCATCCCGGAGGAGAATCGACACGATCCCCCGGACGGTCACGATCGCTACTACCGTCGAGGAGGGGGGAGCGACGACTACGCGATCCCTCCTCATCATAATCACGGCGTGGGCGGCGGTCCGTGGTCCGTTGCCGCGTCGCCGTCGAGACAATTGATGCATTCGCCAACTTCCGGGGGACATCATAATTCGACGTACCCCCCTCGGGGTAGGACGGGCGGTGCCGCCGCCGCCAATCCGTCGTCCGTCCAGGCGATGCCGACGACGATGCACCACCACCGGTCGCCGATCGAGGTCCTCAAGACCCTCCTACGCAAGAAGGCTTGCTTGTACGAGCCGGAAACGTCCTTCGCCGTATCCCTCGTGACGTGGCTCGTGGGCCGCCGCATGTCCCTCGTCCAGGGGTATTTCACCCGACAGCAGCTGCAATCGTGCGTCCATTCGTGCGTGGCGGGCAAAATCGACGAGGGACGGGTCACGCGCACGAAGGTGAACAGGTGCATGCAGGTGATACTGAACAGCTGCTTCCATTACATCATCCCCCCCCCGGACGGCGGGAGCGGGAGCGAGGGATGCGCCGCCGAGGCTTTCCGTTCGGTTTTCTCCCGCGAGGCCGCCGAGGAGGAGCACCTGTTGCGGACGCTCCCGCCCCCGTGGAACGACCTGAGCCTTCATTCCATGAACGACGATCGTCCGATGGGATCGTGCTGCCACGACAGCGACGACGATGGAGATCATCGCCATCCTCCGTTCGGGGGGAAACACCAAGGCAGGGATTCCTCCGCGGCGAGTCAAGCGGATGACAGCCTCGACAGCCAGAAGCGATCGGTCTTGCTCTGCTTCAACGAGAATATTCGCTGTGCCGCCGACGTCTTCCGTTGCCACAACGAGTTCATTAGGGACATAGCCCACGCGGGAGGCTTGAGCCTATCCCCGGAAGACTGGCAAGCATTCTTCTCGGGGACGAAGCTCAATCGGAAGAGGGGCGCCACGTCGGACAACTTCCACTCCAGATACTTTCACTTGGCCGACGCGCACGATCGCATGGATCAACATGGCCTATCCAGGCTTCGTACTTCGTGGTGCGCGAAGCGATATGAACACGATCACTCGTTTTGCGCTTTCGCTCACGTCGACGTCAATCGAGGCTGGTTGCGCCGCGATCCTTTCGTCCACGACTACGTTCCCCTGATGTGTCCCTGCATCAAGCCTCTGCAGGGCGCCGATGATTGCTACGTGAATATGTGCCCAGATGGGGTCGGATGCAACTTTGCTCACTCGAGGGAAGAGATCACCTATCATCCGGAGAGTTACAAGAGACATCCATGCAGGAATTTGCCCGGCTCCTGCCCGCTGGGCGATATTTGCCCGAACGCCCATATCGAGGCGCCTAATCAAGCTCATGGGTACAACCGCCAAGGAAGACGGCACTATCAAGATCATGCACCTTTTCATCGGACCGTTGATCCAGGATCAAAGAAGCGTGCATCGGCCACCGCAGGAAATTCGTCAGGATTCAGCAATTTCCCCGATGCGTCACCAATGTTGTACATAGAACCAGCTCCTCTTTCGGAGTTCGAGAAGACGCTATTACTCCCTGGGTTGCAGGCGCTATTTCGGGATCACTCATCTTTCATCTTCTTTTCGACTCTAGGCGAAAGCTCATCGCACGAATATGGGCCTTTTGGATACAGAATATCTAAACGGATGACAAATGAATCAACTACACCGAGTTGATATAGACGAGAAATTACACCTGTACAGCAAATAAATTGCCTCTTCTTCATTTGTGCCGTTCTGATAAGTTGTGTTCAGGACGTATTGTACCAGAAAGACGCGTGGGATGTGTATACTTTGCATTGATGGACCTACTAAGTAGAATTCCAATTTTGTTTGACTAGTTGTTCGTTTTGTTCCATTATTTAATGATATATATCTTTTATTTATAATATTTTTCTCAAACTCTACACAACTTGTTATGTGTTATCCAGGATGCATCAACACAATCAATAATTTCCACACAAGCCGGCTATTCAGTGTATTAGAGACACTCCAATCATCATCACGATGGGCCCTCCTGTAATACTTGAACTTCTGGATTGACACCTGTGGGATGTCGATGATATAGTCGGAACTCCTCCGGCAGCTCATCGTCCTCATTCACCTCCCTGTCAGCAAAGTATACTCGTTTCAACCGACAATTGGCGTGTATTTGTACCCACATAGTCTCGACGTAATTAGTACCGTAGGCGCGCCGTGTGTACTCTGAGAGAGGCACGCACAGTCGATTCCAGCAAGGGAAAGTCTCTGTAATATCGTTGCAATCCTCGTCATCTTCGCCTGAATCATCACTGTTGTGCCCCCCTGGTCCGTAATAACTGCCCTTGTCGTAAAAATTTCCGTCTTCGGGATAGATGTGATGCTCACCATCCACCTTCTGCTTCTTGGCTGGCAACAACACAGTATCCCGTGCCAGCCGCCTCCGTTGCCTTTCCAACCTCAGCGGCATCACGCAAATATCCGGTTTGATCAACGTTGCGGATTGATAAGTGGAGGCCCGGAATCTTCGTATCGTTTGCCTATCGTCCAATATCGTCACCTCGAAGGAAAAATCGGATTGCGACGTTGGAACGCGGACCGTGAGATACAGGTACGGGAGGGTGATGCCGAGGGAGGGCCGTGTCGTCGTTGTTTTCGATTTTGGTGGACAAATAATGTAATTCCGAGATAGTTTGGGGCCAGAGATTTCGATGGTCGGTCCAACCACCTCATCGATACCACCGGGATCTGTATCATCCGTACAACGAATCCGACCGCGACGATCAAGCTCAGATGATTGCTCAAATCGAACATCCCATAGCTGGAACGGGTGTGAACTACTCTTGGATGAGTTCGAAAGAGAGAGAGATAGTGTAGATGCGAGGTCAAGAGTGAGTAGAATTATACAGTCAGAAGGAATCGTGGAGGACGTTAATCAAGCTTGTTTCGTCGCAGGGGGGGGGCGGGGGGAGAGAAGAAAGCACCCATACTTGCCCACAAGGCCCACAAGACAAAACGTAACTCCAACACGGTATCGCAAATGCATATCTCCTACCCGCGCGCAGATAGAATGGAAATTACCCCGCTTTGAAATGTGTTGTGAAACATGGCCTTTTAAGTCCGTCGGAACCGACTTCGTTCCTAGAGAGAGAGTGTGTTCATGATGATCATCCTATCGTACGATACCCTATCTATCTATCTACCTACTCTACTCTAGTAGGAGTATGTACTCTCTTTGCCTGCCCACGCCCGCCGGCCACGCCCCACCCATTCGCGGAACGGAAGAGCAGAAAAGGTTTCAGTTACGGAAAAAAAAAAAGCCCGGCTGGCGCTTTTAGCGTAGGAATACGTATGGACGACCTTTACGGCGAAAGTCGTCTCCCCTCACCAAATCGTCGCACAGTCGGCCACCAAGCTACATAGTTTAAGTTACACTCAAAAAAGAGTCCAAGCTACAAGCATAACGAAGATCGCAACATCATGGTAAGGAGCATCCCTACGGGCAAGATTCGATAGAATATTGAGAGCTGCTGATGCTGGACGAGGTCCATGGAGGGGAGTTATGCCGTAGCCGATTGGTTAGGCATGCGCTAATGCGCGGTGTCGTTGGTCGGAGCTTACTTCATCGGTCGTTCCCAACGGCTCGTCCTTCTCCGGGCGACAGTTAATTAAACCACATTTCGCCATCTAAACTTTTGTTTCGCATTTGGCCATGCAGAATGTCGGGAAGCTGGTAGCCGTTATAGGAGACGAGGTAAGTCTTTAGCGAGCCTCCTCCGGTAGGATGCGTGCACACACACACCCCCCCCCCCACCCACCCACCCCTCGTGTCTCACGTCCGATGTCTTCCCGCGGCGTTAGGACACGGTCACCGGATTCCTCCTCGCTGGCATCGGTCATCGAACGGCCGACTCTTGCAACTTCCTAACTGTGAAACAGGACACAAAGCCCGAGGTCGTGGAGAGCACGCTGAAATCATTCACTCAGAGGGATGACATCGGTATCATCCTCATCAACCAACACGTGGCCAACAATATGCGTCACATTTTGAAGGATTACAACCAAACGATTCCAACCATTTTGGAGATCCCCAGTAAGGAGCATCCGTATGACCCGGAGCAGGATTTCATCATGCAGCGTGTGAATATGTTCATAGGTGGGGGTGGTTAAATATACATGTGCCTTGTCCATTTTTTATGATTGAGGGGATTGGAGATTATGTAAGGACCGGGCGAGCTTTAGCAAAACGGAGAACGAAAATTCTGGGAATGACATTTGGAATTTTCAATCGAACAAGTTCTCATGTTGATATTACGATATTGCTTAGCCGGTCATTTATTTATTAGAAAAGATTGAACATCACGGACAAATGTATTGAAATCACTCTTGAATTGATAACGAACAAACCTGCCTTCTCGTCCCTCGGCAGTAACCTTGGCAAGCATTTCCGGCTGGATCAGTGTCTCGAACGCAGCTAGCAAACGGCGTTGTTTATCATCACATCCTAATTGCTGGGAAATGGAATTCACCAACCGAATAAAGCTTTGGACATCAATTGCTGCCAGGGGTAGCAAAGCCGCGCCAGCAGGCTCAAGGCGATCCCAGATGAATGGTTGGAATATCACCTCATTTATCAAACGAAAACTGCAGTTGTCAAATATGTCAATCTTCGTGGACAAGTGAGCGGAAAGAGCATGTGTCCTCAGGTGCTCCCTGGCAAGCGATGCCAAGCCATGCAACGAACTCTTGGCGACGAGGGGATCCGCATGGCTCATTCCAAAAAGAAGGGACTCCAAAAGGGAGTTGAAAAGGTCGAACGGAAGTGAGCACAGTTTTTCAGGGTAGGTCTCCATCATGAATCCGACCAGGGAGAAATAATGCTGGCATAAAGTGGGGAACTGAAGTAGGCCCTGTGTCATCAAGGGCAATACTTGCTGAAGTCCGAAGAAGATGACGTCTGTAATTTGGCTGGTTTCTACTCCAACCGATGAGTTCGTTGATGTGCTGCAAATGATTGTAAAATCTTTCGTGCCGAGGAATATAAGCAGCTGTATTGCACACAGCACATCGTTATAGTTCTGCTCTTCCTCAAATAAAACTTCAATCGCCTCGGACCGTTTCTGTACTACTCGGTTTTTGAGGTGAAGTTCTGAGTAATGTTTCAACAGAGATGCCGAAGCCGCAAAAAGATCTATGGATTGGTCGCGTGTCATAATGGCAATGTATTGTTCTGCATAGTCCCGGAACAGTTTGAGCAATCCCCCACAAATGGTCAAGTCTCGTGCATAATATGTCATCAAGCCAGACAAATGTGGTAATGAGGGGGTTATAAAAAGAGGGATTCTTTCGGGTTCTGACATTTCTGATGCCCGCACTACCCCGCCGTAGAGTAGTATCAAGAGACATGCGAATTCTTGCACATTTATATCTTCGCTACTCGCTTGCGCATTGCTAAATACGCGCAGGAGAAAAGGAACGGACTGATAAGTTAGGATTCGATATAGACGCGTATGAGTGGTGGTGTCTTCAACTTACGATAACGCCTGAACCAGAGTTGAAAATGGGGTCTCCACGGCCTTCAAACAACCGACAAACATGGCATTGGCTTTCTCGTCTTGCATCTCGCTACAAGCAACGATCAAACAAGTGAGTACTCTTGCCCTGTCAGAGTAGGGCAGACGCTGATAGCCCCTGACAGATTCAATCGATAAATCCGCACCAATAGCTGCAATTGCTGCCAACAATTCTGGATGAGATGCACTGTGCCGCAACGAGGCGCAAACTGAATGCAATGCAGCCATTTTCTCGAAGGATGGAGAATTCACCATCAAGCTTCGCACGAATGCCCCCTTCTTCGCCAGTGCCAGGAGTAACGTTGCGGACTCATCCTGCACTTCCTTCTCTTGAGGCCAATGACAAAAATACAGAAGGCACAAAGTTGTACAAAAGGATATCACAGGTTGCGCGGTTTCAGGCTTCGAGTATGCGCTCAATATACCACCTGCATTTTCTCTATACTCGTCAGAAGATGGGAGGATGTATGCCGGCGCCCATCTTCGGAAAAACCAAAGCAGTGTTTTTGCCAGCAACGGAGAGAGACATGGATCCGCTGGATAAGCTGCCACTTTCGTGGCCTGAGCTTCTGCTAAGGACTTCAGCATCTCAACTAAACTCGCTATCAATAACAGGCACGAGTTGCTGGCCACTCCATGACTAGGTTGGCACGCATAAATGACAGATTCTGGTATTGCGGGAGTTTCGCCAGCACAGTCATCTGTGAGTAAGTGGCAAGCACAAACAAGCAGCATCCTAGACTCCTCCAGAAGTGCTGCCATATCCGGAGTCATGTCTCCGACCGTCCTCCCTGCCATTTCAAACAAAGACATTAACCTCGGCGTGCATTGCCGAAACATTTCGGATAGCGTCGTCATCGATGCCACCACATTTAACCTACCCAACGACGCCGCCGATGCCATTTCTTCCTCCATCCCAAAAGCCGATATCTCTTCCCTAATTTCATCTAAATCGGCTCCTTCTCGTGACGCGAAATGCTCTTCTAAACATGACATGCGAACTCGGCACATGCAATATCGGCCATAGAGTGGTGCTAGGATTGATGCCAGCGCCCTAGATGCATTCACAGCTCCCTCCTGGCCATCTGCAGCGCCGCTCACGAGCCAAAAATCACCAGCCATGGCATCGCTGCAGTGCAAAATTTGAGCGATGGCATCATTCCTCCAATCCACCCCCTCCATGGATTCCACATCGCCCTCTACGCGTTGGCATTCGACGAGGCTGGATTCCAGCAGCCACTCCCCCATAGTACATAGCGCCGACAGATATCGAGGGAATGCTGGTAGCTGGCTCAGTATTTGTATGCGAAAGTTGGCGGTAAGGCGAGAGAGTATGGTGACGAGATCGACAATCTCCGCACTTCGCAAGTCTGACGCGAATGACCCCTCCTCCGGCTGCTGATGCTGTCTTTGCTCGTTCAAAACCGACTCCAGCACATCCAAGCATCCGTCCATCAGAAATCCGGCGTATGCCCCCCGTTCGTCCTCGTTCGCGAATATCGGCCCCCCGGCGATGGACGACAATTGCAGCAAAAGCTGACGCAATCGATGGGCCAACCCGCCCTGCTTCGACATCAAATTAATGCGCGTGGCGTCGCCGGCGCCAATCGTCATCATCACCCCCCGCACGGCAAGGTACACCCTGATCATCGCGCCCAAAAATTCGGGATTGATCAGCGTCTCCCTCCATCTCTGCGGCAGTCGCAGGAGGGACACGGCGAGGCCGCTGCCGCCGACGGCATCCCACTTGCTGTGCGCGCCGAACTCCCACGACAGCGCGTCGCACGTCGCGTCGACGATGCAAGAACCCAACTCGAGGAGCGATTCCTCCATCACCGCGCCGCCGTCGTCGTCGTCGAGGACGTGCCCCACGAGGCACGAGAGCGCGGTCATCGACGAGTGCAGCGCGGCGTCCAGGCCGCTCCTCTTGTAATTCACGCTGACGACGTCGTCGTCGCTCCCTCTCTCGAAGAGGTGATGGCACAGCCGATGGAATTCCAACGGCAGGTTGTACCGCGCCGAGGAGGAGGCGCCGCCGGCGAATTCCCCCAGGAGAAGGGATAGGAAGGTGGCCGACATGGCCGCGGCATGTCGCATCGCCGATGCATCCGTCGTCGTCGTCGTCGTCGTCGTCGTCGTCGATCGTCGATCGAACGGGTAAGACAGGAGAGAATTCAGATGGGCGAATAATCCCCGCTGCGCGTCCGCGCCCGCGAATGTTCGCACGCCCGGGAATGCGCTCGACATGATCGATTCCAAGTACGATTGCTGTTCGTCGTCTTCCGTTGACGACGACGACGACGACGACGACGATCCGTCGTCGTCGTCGTTATTTGAAGATTGCGTCCACCCGCGCTTCCAAAAGCTCGACGCGCAGCCGAGACACGCCATGGCGACCGTCCGGGGAAGGAGGAGGAGGGGGGGGGGCGGGGCGGCGGTTGACGACGAAATCGACGACGTCGTCGTCGTCGTCGTCATAATCGTCGGCAGCAGTCCCAACCCCGCCGCGAGGCATAGGTCTCGAACGCGCATTCGGAACGACGGACGCAGGCGCTCCCACCGTAGCAGGATCACGTGACGCAATCCGACGGCGCAGTGGAACAGGAGCTCCTCGTCATACGCGACGACGTCCCCTCCTCCTCCTCCACCGGCCGACGACGACGACAGCGCCTCCAGCAGGGTCCGGAGGAACAGGTGCCGCTCGTCGCCCGAGTCGCGCAGGCGCTCGAGCGACGCGTGTAGGACGGCGATCGGATCGTCGTGCCGATGCCGCCGCGTTCCCCCCGGGATGGTTGGGAGGGGGTGCCAGTTGGGAGGAGGCGCGGAGAGCAATCGGCGGAGTTCCTGGGTCGATGATCCGTCCATATTTTTACTCTTTTTGTTTGTTTGTTTGTTTTTCTACGAATGAAGATGTTGTCGTGTCCAATAATTATTCATTCCTCCAAAGCCTGGATTTTACGGCGTGTATCGTGTTGGGAAAAGCGTCTCGCGAATGATAGAGTATTAATGAACACAGCAGGGCTCTATCGTCATCGCCTTTCCGAAACAACAGCTCGGTCTCTAGAGAGGGGGGAGCCAGAGATGACAATCGGCATGCTCTTGACCAGAATCGCCGCCCTCTCTCTCCCCAACCGCCGGCGCCCCGATCAAGTAAAAAAGTCCTTCCCGCCTCCACGAACGGCGGTCAGTCGGCGGGCCCCAGCTGTCCACCCAAAAAAACACAAAAAAAACACACACACACAAAAGGAGAGAGAAGAACCAAAACCTGAAACTGATCTCCCCGCGGCCCGCACAAACAGATCCATCCAGGTATTTAACATGTAATATAATGTCACACGTCCACAAAAAAAACAATAACATGTCGACCGCCGCCGCGTCGTCGTCCATCCCGCTCCCCGCCCCCACCCCGGCCTCCCCCGGCGAATCGTCCTTCGGCGTTCCGACCCAACAACACCAACAACACCACCAACTGACGTCGACGACCGCCCCCGGGAAGGTCTTCCCGTCCCGACGCGAGCTCGCGGAGCACTACCGATCCGACTGGCATCGGTACAACCTCCGTCGACGCGAGGCGGGATTGCACATGCTGAACGAAGACGACTTCGCTTCGCGATTGGAGGCGGCGACGGCGCTGCGGAGGGAGAGGGAGGGCGGGGAGATCCGGGACGGCAACGGCCATCGCAAGGACAAGACCGCCGGCGGCGGCGGGGGGGATGGGGAGGAAGAAGAAGAAGGA
>JALLAZ010000223.1:0-15297 GCA_036939755.1 Stephanodiscus triporus
CCACGACACGTCGATTCCATCACACCATCGTCGACGATGGTCATCAACCGCCGACCGGATCCGAAGCTCCCTCCCCCCGAAAGTGCGACCGCACGATCACGTGCTCCTTCACTTCGCGGAAGGCAGGCTCATATTTTCTGTGGCGATACCGCGCGGCGGGGGCACTGCCAATACTGGCAACAACGGGGGCGGGAACAACGGCGGCGGCGGCGGCAAGGCCTATCTGCCGTGCAAGATCAACAAGCGGACGTATAGGACGGACGTGCTGATTGGCATGTCGTACGGCACGGTGCTGGAGGTGAACAGGGACGTGCTGGTGCCGCTGTTGGGGGAGAAGGACGACGATCTGATACCCGACTTTGACGGAGGCGGTGGGGGGGGGCAGCAATGCGACGAATGCGACAGGGATGACGGGGATGGCCTCTCCCACAGAACAATGGCGGAAATCCATCGGGATCAATGATCCTGTTGGGTAAAGGGGCTCCTACCTTGCTCATGGTTCCCCCATGTCTTGGGGATGAGGCTGATGTCTCTTTTCCGGAATCAGACAAGTACTTTTTTCTCCTCACACCTCCCTCCAAAAGTCACCATGCGATGTCGGAGACGACGACGGAGATTTGGACCTTGCCTTGGAAATGATGGACGCCAGTTGGTCGATAATTCTCTCTCACGCCGACGACGAGGAGGCCACGGCGAGGGCGAACGCCCAACGCTCCGATGACGAGGAGCGACGACGGTCGTGGGCCGTGGATCAATTGCCGAGGGTTCTGAGGTGCATAGGCGACCTACACTCCTTCCGGGGGGAGCACGGGAACGCCGTCGACGCCTACATCCGATCGATGCAATACCGCGTGGATGCGCGGGAAGGGTGGGAGGAGGAGGATCAGAAACGAGGACGAGGGATCGATGGCGAGGACGGCAACCGCGACGACGCCGCGGAGGAGACTGAATCGCCGACGTTGGACGGGCTGCGGCGTCGACGACTGCTCGTGGAGGCGTACGCGCTCGTGGCGGAGGCGTTGCTGGCGTGTCCCGACGGGGAGGACGTCGTCGCTCGTTACCCCGTCGACGAATCCGACGGCACGGGGGATGACCGCGCCGTGGTGCTGGCCAAGGCCGAGGATCGGCTCGACTTCGCGAGGGGTCATTACGATTTGGCACGGGAGGGATTGGAGGACGTACTCTGTCGGTACGCTAGGATGGCCGCGGCGAAGATGGACCTGGGGAACGAGAAGCAGGATATTGGCTATCTGGTCATGACTATGGTGGGAGTTGGCAATATGATCAGCGAACAGGACTGATTAAGATTTTTTGGGCGGGTCGTGATTATTCATCCTCTTATTAAGGATAAGTAGGTATGGACGAGAGTTACTTAGCAGTGGAGAGCAGAGGTTGGGTCGTCTCTTCGCGCCAGCTCGTCATATTATGAGACACATATGTGCGTAAGGCAGCACCACCATTCGTCATTGACTAGATCACACCAGTTTCTGGTGTTTGGAGAAGAAATCCCTATACAATGAAGTCAAGGATTTGATGAGAGGTTAAGCTAATTTATCTACACACAGAGAGAGAGAGAACTGAATGTAATATGATCAGTCGGAGCCGAAAATGCTGTTGTACTCCTACTTATTCACCGAGTGGTCCTTTCACCCGCAGTCATAATCGGGAATCCGAAAAATCGAAAACTCCTTTCCAACCGCATTTATTAGGCATCGAGGGCGCTGGCTGAACGTCGACGATGAATTCCCATGCCTCACACAGCGTGACGAATTCGTCCTGACTGAATATAGCATAGAAACGCTCCGAAAAAGGTTGTGACTTTACTGGGCAACAGAACTCTATGTGGACATCATTCTTCTTCGGTTTCGAATCGACATCGTTGGCATTCGGTCCTGTCGATTTTTCATTTGTGGTGATCCCCCCCATCGAGGTTTTATCGACGATTCTGATTGATGCCTCTTCAGGATTGATCGTCTTCCGCACATTTTCGTTTTCGATGCCAGTGATGGTGAATCTACGATCAACTCGCAATCTCGGTTGAACCTGGATCTTGAATTTCTCAACAACTTGTCGCGTTCGGGCGGAAACCAGAGAAACCGTGATGGCGACAGGCACTGTATCCATACAGTCAAATTCGAGTTCGAATTCGCCAGAAACTTCATATATCGCCGCTTCCATTCGCGATAATCGTTGGGTCTTGGGTATTATTCGTACTCCAGGATGGCTGACTTCAACGAATGTCTCTGCCTTGGGCAGTTGCCTGGAGAATGAATATATACCAATGACTTTCTGGCCCAACCACGGGTGTATGAAGAATGTCTTTTCTTCAGGTTGCAAAACGTGGAGTGATATTAGGGCTTGTTTTTCGCCTTCTCGAGCCCACTGAATCGCCTTCAGCACTCGGGATTCTACCACTTCCTGTCCGTGCTCGATGTCGATATTGTGAAAGAAAGAATGCATCATATTCCCTCCCTCTAGGAGCATCCCTTGGGACACCCCCTGAGGTACCGACCTGTGGCTGACAACATCATCGCGTTCCCTTCTTTTCCCATCGTATTGACATAGATCTGAAACTGCACTTCTTCCTGCTGAATGGCTAGTCTCGAGTAAGCTTCGAGCGATAACTCGCTTTGGTCCCGGACGTTGTGTGGGGGTTGTCGTTCCGGTTTCACTTCCAACACAATATATTGATAGAATGATACTTCCCACTACTCGACCGATGGTTGGTTTCTTGAGATGATATGTATCCTTGACAGGTTCAGGTGCGATTATATCGACAGAAAGATTCTCCAGGACTTTGCTATCCCTGCCCTGTCGAAGGAATAAGTGCATGGGCAACGAAAGTGTCCCGATATACTTTGCCGAGGAGTCATAAACCTCAATGTATAGGTCGCGCTCCATAAGATACAGAGCTAACTCTTCCGCAGTGTCGGCAGTGGAGTAGTTGTAAACAAAGGAGAAACTCGCTGGATGTGTAAATTTTGCTATGCCTTCATTCACCGCTTTCAAGTTATGGCTAGTGAATACTTCGTCGTAATCGTGAAATTTCATTAGGAATGAGAGAGACTTCGGCATTTTGGATGCTGATTCCGGACATGACAATGAAGGAGCGAACGTGCGAAAGTTAACGTTGACGGAAGTAGATTTATTTTGATCGGCCACTTCGACGGGAAGCGACTTAACTTCAGTTCCTGGTCCAGGATCAATGTCGTTGTTGCTCGTTTCTCCAGTTATATCTACTGTTGGGAATGCATTGTTTGTACCATCTGAAAACGATCTCTCTTCATCACTGCCATGGTCCTTTGATGTGTTTTCCCAATTCGTGTCATTATCTTTAAGAACAAGACATCCTGTTGTCGTCGACTTACTCAAGCCAGAGTCATGAGGTTTGGATGTGAACAGCACAAATTTCACCAACGATTGTGGGGAATCTGGACCTTGTTGGTTAGAAAAAATGGGGTCGTTGCACAATATTTGGCATCGTGCATCGTTCTCAAGATTCAGCATTACTGCGCTTCTTTCCTTCAAAGCAGGAAAGAATAGTGCCATGCCAACAACAACAGTAGACTGATGCGATAATGTCTTTGTCGGAGATTGCAAGCTTTTGGTGGTTTGGACACAAAAGTACTCGACCTTGCAAAGAAGCGCACATGCGGGATGATCAACATAGCTGTAGATTTCGACGTCTTCTTTGGCATACAGTCTGTCAAGATTATCATCATCACCAATGCTGCATAACTCGACTTCATGCCATTGATCACAAAGAATGGTGTTTCCGTTGTGCGCTCCAATAGTCAACTTCGGTTGCATTATTAAAGATGTGGTTTTCTTGTCGACCGTAGCTTTTTTCCACCCAAAGATGGTGCTCATTGTATTTTTTTCTTTCGGTAATGAATGTGTTATCCACGATTCCAAAGCTCTCTCGAATTGGCTCCTCCTTGGCAGAGTCACGCAAATATCGCTCGCTTTGAGGATGTGAGATTTCTCCAATATGCTTGTATCACCCAGCGGAGGAGAAATTTCCCAATCCAAGATGTTTCCATGAGTGGCGGCCCCGATGCAAGTTTCAATAATACTCCCTCTCTCGTCAAAGTAATCTATAGTGGTACCTCGTAGACCAGCGATTGATGTATGAGCACCAACGATTTGATTTTCTTTGATGCATTGTGGGAGCGCTCTACTCAGTAAACCCTCCAGACGCCAAATTGTGAATGACACTACCGATGCTGATGTCGCCTTGTTTTGTTTTGCTAACTGTTCTAGTATTGAAGCTCGGCTGCCCTTGAGCTCGAGGAGGCGTCTGGGGGATCCGTCAAACAGGCAAATCCTTCCGTTTGACTTGCTTTCGCCCAGGAACGGATTGACAATAGCCCATCCGCACCCCAACCTCCCAGAAATACTACCAGTCAAAGGACTCAATATGTTCATAATGAGTTCTATCACTATGAAACAATAAGGATCGTGTACTCTTGTGAAGAAGTAGGTCAGCTCATTAAAGTTCTCCAAAATTATCTTCGTTGAGGACTTGATAGTGCAGGTGTGCTCATGGCCCACCCACGTCGAGCCATAGAATCGTTTAGATTTGGAATGATAGAAAGTCATGGACATCGAGCAGGTCACGTTCATCAATTGCATTCCATCAAGCTCAGCCGTCTGAAGCCTCTTTTTTAAGATTGGCGGCATCGGCCAGGGGTTGATGCTGGATAAAAGGAAGGCATACGCGGTGGCGTCCACCTCAACGTTCGGTGCTAGCTCCTGCTGCATAGGTAACCACGATAGAATTTACAGAGGTGAGTTCACAATCAAGTGCCTGGATCATTCAATTATAACTTACGTCTATCAAGTCATTAAGTGAAGTCGTTATAGATTGTTCATTCAACCATTGAACGATGGATTTGCTATCATCGAGCATCTCCAGGAATCACAGGTCACTACATTAGGGTGAGGTGCTCGTCGCCGGGATTTTTGGATCGCAGGACGCCTTTTCCCCGTTTAAATTTTTGAGTTTTGCTAAATACTTTTTCACTTTGCTTGGTGGGGAGTCCGACCACAAAAACATCTCGTGGCACGAGACGAGCAAGGCGGGACGGGGGAGCCGTTACAGCTCACAAGAGCCCACCCGGAGCATCGATGCACCTGCTTATCACGGAGAGTAGTGTACAATGTTCAAATGAATGTGATGGGCTATCCTGCCGGTACTTAGCTTTTACTGCATTGGCTGATCTCTTTAGGCTAAGCATTAAGCCACACCCTCTCTCCGCTCTCCGTTTGAGAATGGCAAAATTGCACAATATCTTAGATGTATATTCTCTATCCTGCTCTCTAAACCGATAGTTTTGTGAGTTCTGCAACGTTGGAGGCGATGTTGTCTTAGATAGTTTTACTTGACAACACCTCAAAGGAAAACTCGTACTTTCGATTGCCAACCACTGGAATCTTTCGTCAGGGCCTACCCATCCCAGTGGAGTCTACGGCACTGATGTAAAAGTGAGCTTTATCTCTCTAAAATAAAATAAAACTTCTGAACATAGAGTCATTAACGGGCATCACTATGGAGGATTGTTTTTGTCATATTGCAGATCTGGCCTTGGTTACGGTTTTAATGACATTTGACGCCAGGTGTGGTAGATAAAGTGTGGCCTTTGATCAATTGAGTTAGGCTGGTGAGCTTGCTCATTCGTTAGGGTTCTTGTATGTTGCATAATGTTCTTTTCTTGGAGCTTCTGAAACATACTTTCTCGTGACTCTTTGTACAGATGATGGTGAAGGGGAGGGGTGCAAACTAAAAAGGGCATGATATGTAAATCTCATATACTTTTCTGTATGTTAAACCTCCATTCCACCATCGAGGTGAACATAATCCACTAAATGGGTAAGTATTGGCCGAGCCTGGACGGATGACAAGATAATTATCCTCAACGACAACTGCGTCTGCACTGTCATTTGAATAAGTAGCGCCGTACTTAACGAGTTCATTTGTGACTGCGACATAGAAAGCCCGACTTGAGCGGGCGCCGATGTTCACCGATTGAGTGAAAGGGATTGTTTTCAAACCGGTATTGCTGTAGCTAAAAGTATCATCTGCTTATGCAACAATTAGAGTCCAAAGTAGGCAGTTGCATTCTTACCTCCTACCTTGGTCTCACCCACGGATGAAAATTCAGAACCAATGCAACTTTCACTTTTTGACCATACCTGTGCTGATGTTCTACTGAGGACGGAAATCGTCATTGCCGTGATGATAATATTGGCATTTTTAGACTTGAATCAAACATATTGCCATGTTGGCTGAGCCATTTTCGCTTAGAAGAGCACATACTGTAACTTCTTCGCACAATGGTGTCCGAAGATCGACAGAGGAACTTGCTGTTGTAGAGAGCCCTGTCGGCTTTGACCTTGTCGGCTTTGAGCTTGTCGGCATTGAGCTTGTCGGCTTTCAGCTTGTCGGCTTTGAGCTTGTCGGCTTTGAGCTTGTCGGCTTTGAGCTTGTCGGCTTTGAGCTTGTTGGCTCACTAGTAGGCTAGTTGACACAAGGAAGTGTAAAACAATGCATTTAGTTGTGCTAGGAAGGAAAACAATAACTATGAGTGGAAAATATTCACCTTTGCAGTGGTGTGGTGATTGGTGGGAGAGCGAGTTGGATGCTCGGTTGGAGATGCTGAGGGTAAAGCCGTTGGAGTTACAGTTGTTGGGCTAACCGTTGGGTTGACTGTAGGTTCGGCTGTTGGCTGCTCGATTGGAGATGCAGAGGGTAACGCCGTTGCAGTTGGGCTGACCGTTGGGTTGACTGTAGGCTCGGACTTAATTACTTTGACATTTGCCTGCCAGCTACCATCGCCCGGTTCGTCGATGCTGTCCAATATAATGACAACGTCCATTCCGTTAACCCCGCCAAAGTTTTTTATCATGTACTGCTCCGACACTTGGAGTGTAGCCTTCAGCCAACTCTGAGAATATGACTCGCCATGGCTTCCAGACAACACGATTGTTAGCTGGTCATCCGCTTCTTTGTTATCAGAATTTATTTCCGCGGCTCGATTGAAGCCTATAAAGTAATCGTTTGCAGCACCAGTCTCGAGCTTGAGAACCACAGGAAACCTGGTATTTTTTTGGTAATCAGCTATTCCAACAATGGTCACAATCGTTTCCCAGCCGGATGTTTCAGAATGCGGAGTCAGCATCATCTTGCGATCATTATACCAACCAATTTGCCAGTTTTTGGCTGGGTTATAACACATTTTCCCAGTATCATCCTGGTAGTACGGATCTCCCTGTGGAAAGTGAAACACGCGACGGGGAAAGGATATATCAGAAGCGAAATTGGCACCATGCACCTAATCAGGTCAGAGCGTGACCAAGTTAAATTCGTTTATACTTTTGCGAGAGTATGACCAGCACAAATAAATCTGAACTAACCAAATACTGAGAGGAGACGATATGACTTTGCAGTGACACTTACCATTAAGTCTGTGTGATCAGTATATGTTCCGACTCCGTCTTTTCCACCTGAGTGGGCCTGTTAGAGGGTGTGCAAGACAGCAAGGTCGCAAACGTTTTTCAGTAATTTGATCCATGTGAACACCCATCATAAATGAAGATGTGTATCTGAGCAATAACAATACAATATAACTTACCAAACCAAAGTTATGTCCGATTTCATGCATAAGCACCCCAACATACTTGTAATTTTCCCCCTGGTATACACTTATATATTTGTTGACGTATGCATACGCTGCATACCCGCAGTTGACGTAACATTTTTCAACAATGTACATGACGTGCTTGTATGGGCCCGGCAACGTCATCTGCAACTTGTCTTGCACTTTGGCCGTGATCGCATTTTCGATACCAGTTCTGGTGTTGTTCTCGAGCGAAATTTCGATCTTGACGGTTATAACTCCAGGCGCATCGTACAAGCTCTGATCGATGCCATAATTGTTGTCGCCGGGCACAAAGTCAACTCTACCCATGGAACAGGCGGACATTTGACTCCTGAGATTGACGGGATCACCGTTCGTTCCGAAGATGTCGTCCGAAATTTCCATGGGGGATTCAGACCTTGCCTTATTGTTGACATCGAAGACCTTGACGACGAGGGTCGGCTTTATGCCCACGTGTGAGCCGAACGAGGTCTGTAGTTCTCGCGCGTGGTTCACGTCCCCATCGACCAACAGTTCCTCGACGTCGAGTACGGTGGGTATCTGTATGTCGCTTACATCGATCGGCACTCCTTCCAACATATCTTCCTTCGCCACTGTCATTTCGTCCACGGCCTCTGCCACTTCTTCCGACATCGTGGCTTCCTCGATGTTTGCCAGCTTGAGCTGGGTTTGGCCAGGTACCAACCTGCCCTCCTTCCACATTTTCTTTAACGCTCGTTTTTGAGTTCGTCTCAAGTCGAGTTTGCGCGTTAGGCCGGTATACCCTCCTGGCACGTCACCGGGATTGATTGTGCATTGGTATACCTCATCCTTGCCCTCGATGGATGTACTGCCGTCGGGCGCTAGCATGACTACTTCTATGGTGCAAGTGTGAGCCTTCAGTGATTTGGGGACGTTATGGCTGCGGTCGCGCTTGAGCCCACGCAGATAGGAATCCGACGGCGATGACAATGATTCAGTGGCGGCGCCTAGGACGACGGCGTTGGTCGTAGCGGCATAAAATGACGATAGCGCGACGCAGAGAATCCTGGAACGGGACAGTCCGACGGTACCTGCGACACACGTCATGGTTTTCTCCCTCGCCTGATCTCTTTAGCTTGCGGATAGGGAGTATTCGTTTCCTGCTAGTTTCAGATGAGCAGGAAATGGCCAATTGCATGAATAATGCTGTCAATGTTTGCAAATGTCATGTGCTTACCACGACGCATCGGACGTGTTGGGGATGGCAGTGGGCACGCTGTGATAGGGTTGTGGGGGTCTTGCCTTGGGGGTGAACGTAAAATAAATCGCGACCGTTTGGTGCATTTATGTTTTTTGCTTTTTGCGTGCAGGAAAGGTTGAAACATCAGACGGCAGGGGGCCTCTAAGGCAATACTGAACGCAAATGTCGTGTTCTTGCGACGCATTGGACGCATTGTGGAGGACGGTGGGCACGCTCTGATCACAGGTTATCAGGTTGGGGGGTGGTCTTTCCCACTGTGAACGTAAAAATGAGTTTCGTACGTGAGTGTAGTAGAGAGAGAGAGACACCTTTCTTGCACAGGCGCGCGGATCAAGGACAGACCACACAAACTCTCGTTGGTCTGCCCTGAGGTTCCCTGCCGTGCCGTGCCTGTGCCAACCATGGGCGGATTCCGGCTGCATTATTTCCTCCTGGTCCTTAACTCAGTCCACCATGGCCACTCTCTGTTAGCCGTCCCTCGGTCTCGAGGCACCGCGTCCGCTCGATCCTCCAGCCGCGACTACGATGGAATCCGGCCTCCCTCCCTCGCCGCCCCATCCTCCGGGTCATCCGTCGTATCACGCCGCCGCCGCCGCCGCCGCCGCCGATCGTCATCTTCCCTCGCCGCACATCGCGACGACGGCGAAAATTTCAAAGACGGCTCCATCCGAGTCGCGCGGTCGGACGGGTCGTCCCATCGCCTATCCTACCGCGTCGCGCGGCCGGCGTCCCTGTCCTCGAGACTGGCCGCGCCGATCGTGGTCCTGCACGGCGGACCGTCCGTGCCGTCGAATTATCTATACCCGCTGGCGGACGCGGTGCCCTATCGGTCGATCGTGTTCCACGATCAGCTGGGATGCGGCGCGTCGGACGAGCCGACGGACGCCTCGCTGTACTCGATCGAGGATTCGGTTAAGGACCTGAAGGGGCTGTTGAAACACCTCGGCGTGCGGCGATTTCACCTCTACGGACAGTCGTACGGCGGAATACTGGCGTTCGAATACCTGAAGAGCGTCGCGATGGATGGCCGTGGAGGGGGGGATAAGAGCGACGACGGTGCCCCGGTATGCCTTTCTGCGATCCTCTCGTCGTCGCCGACCAACGTGAAGGTGGTCGAATCCGAAGCCGCGCTCCTCATCCAGGAACTCGCATCATCGTCGTCATCACCGTCCAACGATGCAACGGAGGAGGTCGCCGTTGAGGAATTATTCCGCAGGACTCACCAGTGCCGTTTGCCGGAAATGCCGTCGGCCATACGCGACGCGTACGCCAACGCAGGATCGGTGTGGAGGGGCACGTCGGCGATTTCCGACTACGTGGCCGAACCGCCAGCGGAGGGCGCGTCGAGGATGCCGTCGACCATGATAATGAGGGGAGAGTACGACTTCGTTAGTGAAGCGGCGGTATCGGGGTGGAGAGATGCCTTCAATACGAAGTCCTTGAGGTACAAAACGCTTATGGGGTGCTCTCACCACGGACTGTCGGAGGATGGGACATTGTACGGGGAGATCGTTAATTCGTTCTTCGGCGAGTATGATTAAATTAAAAGGAAGTAAATTCGATGTTCGGATGATGTGTGCAAAGCTCCTCCCGTGATCTGTCTCTATCTCTAGAGAGAGAAAGATTGTAGGGTAGAGGCGCAGACATAGTTAACGGGAGGGCTCTCAAAGATAGATATCTTATCTCTTAAAAGACACAGGACAGACCCAAACAAGAGGATTCTCCAGTTTGTAATAGTTCTCAGCCAAGCAAAATTCCGAGCAAAAACAAAAACCCATCTTTTTGTCTTCCTTCCCCAAGAGGGTATACGTACTGGTCCAATCAACCAGAGGCAGGCGCGAATAAATATAAATAATAACAAAGACATGCCGCGACGGGGACGCCATCGCAAGAAGACGCGCACCCACGTGGTCGCGACCGACGAGCGCATCACGTCTGCCCTCCACTCCAACGACGCACTGAAGGTCCCGCGCTCGCTGGTGATACGACGGGGCAAGACGGAGGGAGAGCTCGTCGAGCTCGTCACGGACCTGCGCAAGCTCATGCGACCGTACACCGCCCTGAACTTCAAGGAGGACGCGCGGAATCGAAAGATGACGCTGTCCCACTACGCCAAGTCGCTGTGCGGTCCGTTGGGGATCACGCACATCCTCGGCGTGTCGCAGAACTCGGGCAAGGTCACGCTGAGGGTTGGCAGGACGCCCGGCGGGCCCACGCTGACATTCCGCGTCAAGCGATTCACGCTCGGACGGCATATACGCAGCGTCCAGCGCCGGCCGTACGACAGCGTGAAGGCGTACGATTCCCCCCCGGTGGTCGTCACCAACAACTTCGGCGACGCGAGCGCGGCGCCGCACGTGAAGCTCATGAGGATCACGTTCCAGAACATGTTCCCGGCCATCAACGTTAGCACGGTGAAGCTGGGAGAGTGTCGGAGGGTGGTGCTGTTCAACTTCGTGCGCAGGGACGCCGCTGGCGGTGGCGGGGCGGAGGCGGAGGCGGAGGAGAACGGCAAGAAGAAGGTCGGGTCCACGGGCGGGAACTTGGACGACGATGACGATCTGGAGGACGAGGAGGTGGAGGTCCGACACTACGCCATACGGACCAAGCCCGTCGGCGTCGATCGGAGGGTTCGACGGCTCGTGGAATCCAAGATACCGAACCTTGGCAAGCTGAACGACATCGCAGATTACATCGCCAAGTCCGAGGAGGCCGGGGGGGCGGGTGGGATGAGCGTGGGCGACATGTCCGATTCCGAGGCCGAGGACGAGGCGGCCCACGTGGTCATGCCATCGTCGTCGTCCTCGAAAAGGAGGGGCAAGAAGGGGAATGATAACGGCTCGGCGACGATCGGCGGCGGCAGCAAGTCGGCGCTGAAGCTGGTGGAGCTCGGTCCTCGACTGCGGCTGAAACTCTACAAGGTCGAGCGACTGCTGAGCGCGGGCGACGTCATGTACCACGCGTACGTCTCCAAGACGCCGTCGGAGATCGCGGCGCTGAAGAAGCGCAAGGACGCGGAGGCGTCGTTGAAGAAACGAAGGCGCGAGGAGCAGGAGGAGAACGTGGAGCGCAAGAGGAGGGCCAAGGAGGAGAAGAAAGTTGCCAGGGAGAGGAGGAGGAAGGAGAGGGAGGAGAGGGCCATGGCGGCACTGAGGGGAGAGGGCGAACTCGAGAATGATGATGGGATTGAAGACGAGAGTAGCGAAGATGATCGTAGCAACGATGAAGAAGATGAAAGAAGTGAGAGCAGCCGTGACGACTATGATAATGACGACGATGATAAGGATGCTGATGGAACGGAGGAGGAAGAAGAATCCGAGAGCAGCTCAGGGGAGTAGACACGCCGGTGTTGGTCAGTCAAGGACCGTGATGATGGCATGCATGCCCTTCCGTTCTTCTAGCTGCAACCAGTTTTGGCAAGGACGAGGCTGAGCGGATTTTTCTTTTAAAGGCAGAAATGATGTATATGGCATGCCCTTGCTTGTCCCTTCTGTTGATTATGTTACATCTCAGGTTTTTCCTTAGGCAAATACATTCAGGTACTGCCCATTTTTTTATGTAGGAGGTCATGCATGTACCCCACCACTCTAGAGAGTGATCTTCTTTTTCATAGCAACGACAAAGTCCCGATAGAAGCACCCAAATCAACTGCAATGTGTTGTTTTTCTGTTTCCCTGTGAATGTGAGAGGCATGTAAGAGGATTCTGTCTCTTGGGGGGGGGGGGGGCAACTACCAACATAGCTTAAGAGAGGTAGTTTGAGACAAGCGTACAAAAACCAAATAAATACTCATTCATGCTTGGATGACTCGTTCTTCCTGATTGATGATACCTCGTCAATTTCCAAAAAAAAACAGCTCTATCCTGCCTGAAACATACTGCCTCCGATTGCATCGGGGGGAAATTAGGGGTCAAGGTAATTGGCCATTGATCTCAATGAACCTCACATTGTGGTACCAGATTTGATCTCTAATTGGATTCGTATGTAGATGTAAAATGTTATGATTAATAGTCAACGTTCAGTTGCACAAAACAGAAGGGGTTCCGAGTCTTCACCTATGCTAATGACAGAGCAAGTATCTCTGCAAAGATAGAGAACCCCAATCCCAGTTTCTTTTTTCTCCAAGGCTACCATAGAGGTCTCCAGAAAAGTTATGCTACAACCCGACAAGAAGGGGCCGGGGCAATTCCCTCCGCACACACTTTCCAGCCATTTTCCGGTGGCGTTTCAAAGGCGGGGGCCCGAATGTGGTAAAGATTAACCTTGTTTTCATCGACGGCAGAAAACCACCAGTACCCTAATTTATCACGAGAAACGTAATACTCGACATCCTTTCCCTTCCACGTCCCTCGTTTTACATACTTAGGGGGGCCATCAGATTGACTTTCATCTTTCGTGAAGATACCATTCAATTCAGGCAATCCACACCCTTCAACCACAAGGCTGCCACTTGGAGCGCAATCATAGGAGACATCAACCATCACCTTGTCGCCAGTAAATGTCGTAGCAGTGGCGGCGGCAGTGATAACTGCAGCATCATTGATCTTAGGGATAATGGTGCTGTTCTTGGAGGGCAAAATTGACACTTCCCTCTGCTTTGGTGAGGCAGGTGCCGACATCGCATCCTTCACGCGCATCTCCTCTGCCTCTTTCATCAGCGTTTCAATCCCAGTGACCTCCTCAATAGACATGTTTAATTTTCCACGATTATAAATATACTTCACATTCTTGCCCTGCCACTCTCCCGTTTTAACTGTTTTCTCGAAACCATCATTTTGATTCATTTTGAAGGGTGTATTATATTCTGATGATCCACCCCAGGGCGTAATCGGTTTTATCTTCTGCATCGACGAAGCAGCCTCGGTCGACATCACGTCGACATCCTTAACACCGCTCACGTTCTCCCACCTCGCCAGCGCCTCTTTCAATAGAGCTTCCGCAACCCTCACCTCCTCGCGAGACCCGTCCAAGTTTGCCCTCGCAGACGCGGCGTTCTCCTTCGCGACCTCGCAATTCCTCATCACGATCTCCAACATCTTTTTCGACGCCGATTCGATCTCGCGCGCCGATTCCATCATTTCGGTCGCGGACGACGCCCTCGCGTTCGCGGCGGCGAGGCGCTGAACTGAAGTGTTGATTTCGCGTCTTCCTTCTGACAACATGGTTCAAAGTGTACTTGCTGGAGGCGTAGGGGGGGGGGGCGGTGAAGAACAGCGGAGGACGTAGGATCGTTTAGGCGGCCTTTTGTGGCTCTGGGCGTAGGATGGCGGACAGCTTGAGGTGACGCAATGGACAGAGGTTGACACGAAAACTTCGGTCAAGAGTTATTGTAGGATCACTGATACAAAATTATGAAAGGATGATGTTTGGGTTCGGGTTTCGGGGGTTTACCATAACACGCAAAAAACAAAACTCAGAAAGCAAATACTCTAGAGGGATGGCTGGGTGATGTATGTTATAATATTCTACTCTACACGGTAGATGTGCCCCGGCAGTCCCATGCTAGCGACAGTCGTAATTCAAATTCACTTAGGAATCAATATATTTTCTTCAAGGGCGCGGTCGATGTGAGAAATTTGTTAGAGATACTTATTGTAGGAGCAGATAGGGTTAAATACGATGTTCAACAAACACATCATTTGCCCTGCCCCTCTTTTCTCTTTTCTCTTTTCTCTTGTTTCGTGTCATTTCCGGATTATTCTCTTCTCTCTCCACTCGACGGCGCGCCAAAGACAAAAATTCCGATTTCTTTGTTTTGGCGCGCCCGTACTGTTGGGAAAGTCCCCCGGCCGCCCCATCTATCCATCGGCTTGAAAAAAACATGCACGTCGTCGCGTCGCCGCCGTCGGCCATAATATTATCATCCCCGTCGACGACCCGACGAATCCTACCGCATCGTCGTCGCGGCCGTTCATCCTCGACGACCTCCCCGAAGCGCTCTCCGCCGCCGCCGCCGTCGTCGCCGCTGCTGCTTCTGCTTCTGCTGTCCGCCAACTCGACCTTCCTCCTCCACTTATCGATCGTCGTCCTCCGCCTCGCGCCTCGCCCAGCCGGCGCGGATGCCGCCTCCCCCCCCCGCGATCCCGGTGAAAGGAGGAGGGAAGATTCCACGCGACGCGCATCTCCCGATTACTCCGCCGCGGCATACGCGTCGATCGCCGATATCGAGCTCAGGCGCGTGAGGGTGATGCCGTCTCTTTTGTCGTCGATGTCGATGTCGGATTACGACTACGACCTACTCGTGATAGGCGCGGGGAGCGGCGGCATCGCGTGCGCTCGTCGGGCGGCGGGTCACGGCGCGAGGGTCGGGGTCGTCGAGAGGGGTAGGCTCGGGGGGACGTGCGTGAACGTTGGATGCGTGCCGAAGAAGGTCATGTGTGAGTTGTTTTAGGTTTTTTTTTTTTTTTTTTATTG
>JALLAZ010000224.1:0-25166 GCA_036939755.1 Stephanodiscus triporus
CTGCTACCAGGAAATAGGAGGAGTTTTTGTGTGCAGCAAGCATGTACAAATAAGGGGGATGTGCAAGATGCATAACACCATGATGGTCAAGGGGAGGGGGGTGATTAACACCGAGGACGAGGGTGGTGGGGGCAGCGGTATTCGTGGGAGGACGAACGACGACGACGATGCAATGGGCATCCGGGACACAATGACAACGGCGTATGAGATGGACGACCTTGAGGAGGAATCGTGCAGGGCCACCTCCGAAGTAATCGTTGACGGGGCAACGAGGCTCACGAACAGCATGATGATGGACGACGAAAACGACGAGGGCGATTACCTTGACGAGGACGACGACGAGGGATGCACTGTTGTGCCCGTCGATCCCGACACCATCGAACCCTTCCGCGATGATATTATTGGCGGCAGCGGCGGGATGGCCGGGAAGAGCAAAGGCAGTGCGCGCATATCCGATCGGGAGTCGTCGTATTACACTCGCAGGCACGACAGGACGCTGCGGGAGGATGGTGAGTCGTACAAGGACGTGATGATGGATGCCGAGCTTGAGAGGGAACGTAGGGAGCTCCTCGACGAGGCGAGGAGGGACCTAGTCAACGAGGAGACTGGAGAATTGAAGAGAACCAGGCCGGACGATGGCGGTGGGGGGGGGCGGGGGGAGGGATGGTGGTGGTGGAGGTGGAGGTGGAGGGGAGAAAGGAGAAGACGTCGACGTCGGGGGGGGGCAAGGGAGGGAGGAGGAGGAGGAGTCGATGGGACGGCTCCCCAAACTCTTACTCCTTAGACCCTGGGTGTCGCCGCTACGCAGAGAAGATAATCCCACTCCTAATTGGTTATTTGGAGTTGGATGCACGAGAAGAATGAAGAGTAAAAAATAACATTTGACATGCACTGGCATCATTATTTTTTCCGTTGCGGCCTGTCTCTCTGTCCCTGTGTTCAAACACTCTTACCTATTCCTTCTCCTCGAAGAATGTCTTGTGTGTTGCAACCTTACACTCTATCACCGGTGTTGACGATCTGCTCTTAGGCGCATGGGGCGATCACACGCTACGCATACTGTTGCATTCGCAGATGACGTTGGACGCACTCTTCCTATCCGGGTGGATGCCGGGAGAATTATTTGATCGTGCTTGGAAAGGGCAGCGTTGATTGCATCGGCAACTCTTGCCAGGAAATTAGTCCTTGCCTCCCACCGTAGGCCTAATCCGCGTGCACTTGTGGTGGATGGAGCAGGATTGCTCTTGTTGTTGGTATCTTCGAGAACTGACGAAGAAGAGAGGGAGGTGGCATGCTCTAACAATTTCCCCAGCTCGGACTTCAGCTCACTGCACAGATCGCTCCTACGGGATGCGTTATCATCCTCCGCATACACATGGTCCTCGGGATTGGTCCCTGCAATCAGCCGGAGCAACGACTCGTGATCGGCTTCGTAGCTCACCCACGCCGCAAAATCGTGAGCGAAAGCGGCAATTTCTGATGGTACATCAACTTCCTCGGCCTTTTTAATGTAGTCTCCATTTCTCTTCATCGTCGTTGTAACGGTGGTCCTCAATGTTGCCATGACATTAATCCCAGTGACATAATTCTTTTCTTTGGCCAGGGTTTCATACGCATGGCCCACGTTCACGATCCTTTCCAGAGCAGGTTTTTGAAGGCCAGGATGTTGAATGCGAGTGTTGATCCTATCATTTTCAGATTGGCATGTATCTTGGAGGTGAACTAGTTCGCACTTTGCTTCGATTAGATCCTTTTCGAGGGTGTCACATTTTACTCGAATGTGCCCAAGAGTCACCTTCGTGTTGAGCAACTCTTCGCCGAAGTGATTCAAGGCTTGTTCAAAAGCTCTTCTCTCCTCATCGCGACGTTTTTCGTTGGCGACAATGGTCTTGTGGAGATATTGAATGGATTCGTTGAACTGCGTTTGATCATGCAAAATTGACGTTATCTGAAGAGCAGAAGTTCTGGCTTGTTCAACAATTGCATCAAATCGTCGTTCCAACTGCTGCTCTTGCGCAACGAGAGCATCTACCCGTTTTGAGTATCTTTCGTCCACACTTTTCATAGTATCTTTACTACATTCAAAGTGATCAGAGAGTTCGGACAGCTTGGAACGTAGAGCTGGTAGGTCATTGGTGCGGCTGTCCACAAGCTCCTTGATAGCTGCTTGGAATATGCTGCCAGTTTCATCCACTCTCCGAATGGCATCGTCAACTGTAGCGTGCATGGCGGATATCAAACTTTCCCGCTCTTCTTCCTGAACCTGACGCAGTGATGCTATGTCGTGAGACCTGATGCTCTCTATTTCATTTGCAAGAGCATATATTGCTCCTTGGAGATCACGCCCGAAGGCGTCCAGAATGTTGTTCGGATCCAGTGGAGGTGTCTTTCTTTGCCTGGCAACTACGACGGGTTGGATTGATGGAGCGGATTCACCCTTCCCCTTGATCACAACATCGCGTTCACGATTGCATTTCATTTTGTCCATGAGAGTGAGTCGACGCCATTGATTGAATGCCTTTATCTTCGGTGCAGTCAGATGCAACCCAAATCTTACGCAAATTAGTTTCGAGGCCGTGATCTTTTTCTGCTCCACCTTTCGGTGCCATTCGCGATATTGGGCCCACCTCTCGAAACCAATCCGTTTTCGACGCGACATGATATTGGTCAACGTTTTTCTCATGATACGTTTCTGGGCTTCTTTTCCGTCTTCGTATAGGATCTGACGCTTGACTACTTGCCTCCAACGAGAGAGACTGGCTGCCAATGCATTATTTTTCCAGGCCGTGTAATGACGATGAAGCATGACGAAGGAATTCTTCTGTTGTAGAGCGACCAACGTCTTTCCCTGAGCTTTGGCAGTTTCATCCAAAAAGGACACCGCTCTCACCAAAGATACGACATCGGATTCGATGCCCTCCCGAAAGGCAACGACGTCGCATTCTCTAGCGTAGGACGCCAAACGCTGTTCTAGCTTGGCCTGGCGCTGTTTCGCTAAAGCTTCCAATTCTGCGACACATGACTGGACCTCCGAAAGTTTTGGGTTGATGATTTCGTCTACCTCATCATGTAAACTCGCCTTGAATTCCTTAAGTTGATCCTCCGCTTGACAGTGTTGAGCTACAAGCGACTCTTGGAGTGAATGCAACTGCTCAATGCTTGCCGAAGACGAAAGCTTCTGTTGCATCTTGAATAAATCTTCCCTCAACGACAAAATGCGCCCATCCAGTTCCTTGGAGAATATCATGCTATCATCTCTATCTTGCCGAAGACGGTGAATGGCCAACTTCATATCACGTAGATTGCTTGCCACGGCGACATCGTTGACACTGCTTTTCTGAACAGGGGTAATATCACATTTTCGAACGCCGTAGCTGATGCTTTTATCCGTGTCTGTCTCGACAACAGCACGGCCCTCATTTTTCGGTAACATCCCCCCCCCTTTTTCGAAAGCATCGAATCCATTCGACAAATCTGTGGAAGTATCTTTTTCGCTGTCGATTCGTTCTTTGATAGAGTCAAGTGTCAACCGAAGTCGATTGAGCTCCTTCCTTAGATCGCATTGATCAGTTTCGACCTGGGGCATCCTCGACATAATTGCCTCGTGGCAACTCAAAGTCTGCGAGATGCTTGCCAAGACTTCCTCAAGTGGATCGGTGTTGACACACAGCCCAGCTTTTACCTGAAGGATCAATGCCGATTTGTCCATGCTAAGAAGTGGACCGAGGAGAATAGAGAAGGCGTAAGTAGTGGGCAACCAATCCGGAGTGTTTGAAATTTCAAATCACCGCACGACGCTCTCCGGTCCAGGTTACTGTGCGCACCCAACGAAGAAATTATTGGGGGCAACATCGGAGATCAAGGACGAAGAGGTATCTTGCATATGGGCGAGCCACTCGTAACAATTGACGATGAATTCCAACTTCGCGTCCTCGATCCAGAGGTACACGAACGATCCACACGCCTCGTGGCAGACTGCGAGCTATTCGTATTGAGTGCGTACTCCACATCTCGATGCTCATTTTTTGATTCGTCAGTTGTTGTCTCCACATAGAGCCCTTCCGAGAATGCGGTAGAAGGAAACCTCCCTCTCTCAATTTCCGAATCCTCTCGATCCATACCCTTTCTCTCTCTCACTCACCGCAATACACACACGTCGCTTCCCCATTTACCATGTAATATCCACCACACACGCATGCACTCAAAACAAGAGGTCCAAGAATTCCAAGCCATCGTAGAATCCATCCATGCTGATATGAACCGCATGGCCAAGAATACGGAACGCCATAGGCTCAAGGCCATCGGAAAACGTCTCATACGCGAACAACGTCACAACTCGAACGAGAACGCCCTTCGCTGATTGAAGTGCGTACTGCTTCCATCTGTATAGTCAAGGAGGTGGCGAAAACTGATTAGGAACATACAACATGCCCAAGATATTGGTACGCCGAAACAGGAAAAGGGTGGACGCGTCCGACCAAGATCTGTTGAGAAATTGCAAATGGATAAAGAAAAACAACAGCAGTGGGTAGAAGTCGTAAACATGCATTTATTTTGGTCACTTTGTTGTGTTTCTTCTCTCTCTCTCTCTCTCTCCCCCCTGCAATAATGTGGTGTCGGAGAAAAATAAAAACAAGAGCCGGCGATTGCAATGACTTTCATAGTACACTGAGCATTCAATCGCGCGGACTACCACCCCCCCCCCCCCCCCCCTCCTCATCGTAATAATAATCAATAAGGCCGCCATTTTTTCCAATAAGTCCAGAACCAAACGGGGCGCGCCCCATTCAAAATCGCAATCCCGAACCACCCCGGCAGGCCATTTTTATCCGCCTCCCCATCCATATATCCATTCCCCAAGACACCCCGACACCCCCCCCCCCCCCCCTGCACATATTATTCGCCATCATAAAATCAATCCAATGCCATATATTTCGCGTCCCACCACCATCACCGCCATCTAATCTACTTCTCCTCGTAGATCGGCTTGATCAGCGGATGCCACTGGTGCATCCACGCGCAGAACCAGAACAGCCACATGGACACGGTCGCTATGATGACGACTACGTTTCCGATCTCGGCGTTGTCCTTCGACAATCGACCGGTAAGTCGGGACGCGAAGACGAGTCCCAGGAGGACCACTCCCATGATTAGGTAGAGGACAGTGCCGGTGGCGATTTGACTTGGGATGGCCATGGTAGATATCTCTGTTTTTTTTTTGTCAGCTTTCGGCGGCGCCGCGAAGAAGCTCGTCGGAAGAAAGCCGGTGGCTTGGCCGGCTCGGAGAGAAAGTCGCTAAATTATCGCAGGTTGCGCTCAGCAAAAAGGCGGGTTCGTACACTCACAAACTTGAATCTTGACCTGTACCCGCCCTACTTACGTGGGAGTTCCTTCCTCGACGTACCTGTAAGTTACTTAGGGCGGGTTACACATCGAGATTCAAGTTTGAGTGGGGTTCGTATGTACACACACAGGTAACGTACATACCATATCGTACCACCTGGAGTACGATACATCATAATCCTCTTAATGTCGTGCCTTTCCTTTCGGCGATTTCCTGAAAGATCATATCTACGGATTCCTACCATAAAAGATCTAGAAACAGCCGTTAGATTGACACAGGAAAGGAATTAGTATATCTTGAGTTCCCAACGTCAGCGTTTTCTTCTTTGGTCTTCCGTTTGGGGAGAGGCCTTCTTGGCGGGAACACTAAACAAATGCATCCGACCGAATAATTATATTATTCAATTCAGGACAACTGGGACGATGGGGATTGTTGACATGCCGCCGGAATAAAAACATCCCTCTCCATCGAAACACAATAAAATCGAATCAATCCGATCCTTCTACCCAACGACGCGCCGATTGGCATCAAGCGAAGAAAGAAAGAAGAAAGAAAGAAGGGAGTGAGAATAAGAAAGACCATGTTCGTCGAGATCGACGACGACTCCGCCCTTGGCCTCCTGCCCTCGGTCAAGCCCAAGGGCTTCGCCTCGCCGTCGGCCGCCCCCCCCGCCCTCATCTCTCCCGCCATGTCGGCTGCATCCGGCGTCGGCGCCGGGAGGAGGTCGCCGCGCTTCCCCGACTCCCCCGCCTCGATGATGCGCTCTCCCAGGAGCAGGACCCTTGGCGGGCCAAGGGCGCTGGGGCTGAACCTGCGCAGGATCAGGCCCGCGGCGGCGGCGGCGGGGAGGGGGGATCCCCCGGCGGACGCGGTCGTCGTCGCAAACAACAACAACAACTACTACTACGACGGAGCCTCGACCACGGCCACGGGACGGCACTCCGCCGGCGCGCACACCGCCGCGACGCCGGTCATGCGAGGCGGGAGGAAGGTGGGGGGGGGGGGCGCCGGCGCCGTCGCGGCTCCGCAGGTCGCGTCTCCATCCCCGTCCCCCCGTCGCGCCGTTGCGCGGGGAGACGACAGGCAGAAGATGGAGGACGAGTACTACCGTCCCACGATGCTCTGGGAGGAGGACGACGACGACGACGAGGACGACGAGGACACTTGGGACGAGGACGACGAGGACGACGACGACGGCGACGCGATCGGGGGGGAGGAGGGCGTGGAGGTATTGGACGACGGCGAGCTGCCGAGCCTGAGGCGGGCCGGGAGCGGCGAGAGCGGGGGCAAGGGCGGCGGGGCATTCCACAGATTCAGGCCGAGGAAGAAGTCGCGCGTGAGGCCGAGGATACTCGAGGGGAGGGGGGGGGGGTCGGCGGCCGCCGCCGCCGTCGGATCGGCGCCTCCGCCCCTCGTCGCGCCGTCGGCGGCGGCCGCCGCGGCCGCCGGGCGGGCGGCGCAAGTCGCCCCCGCCCCCGCCGTCGTCACGCAGGAGCAGCTCAAGGTGGCCGGCTTCTGGAGCCAGCTCGACGTGGACGACGTCGACGAGGCGCCCACCTACGACGATGACGGCGACGAGGAAGGGGAGGAGATGCCGATGGACGAACGACGGGACTTCTCGAGGTCCCCGGGACGGCGTTCGAGGGGAGGACCGCCCCCCCTCGTTGCGAGGAGAAGGGAGAAGGAGGACGACGACGACGACGACGACGACGATGCTGACGGAAAATGGGCCGAGGCCGTCGGGATGGACGTCGTCGCCCGGGTGGAAGACGAAGATGATGATGACGTCAAGACGGGGGGAGGAAGCAACAGGGGGGGTGTCCCCTACCTCCTCAGTAAGGCGGCGTGCTACGCCAACGACAACGCCGCGGCCGAATCCCTCGATAAGGGGGACGGGGGGAGGAAGGGGAATAGGAAGGGGAAGGACGACGACGGCAGCATCATAGGCACTTACACCGGGACGATCGCGACGGAGTCGGACGACGACCAGTCGCTCGATCGGACGTTCCAGGCCGCCGAGAAGCGCGCGGGGGAGACGACAGTCAACGAAGACGACGACGAGGACGGCGGAAATCCCTTACTGAGGTGCATCAACGACGCCCTCTTGACAGTATGCGGCTTCGGTGTCGACAATGCCCCTGCACGCGCGACGACGACTACGACGACGACGACGAACGCGAAGGACGACGTCAGCCCGGCCAAACGAAGAGCGCTTGAGATCGTCAACAGGAACAGGCTGACGGCGGCGGCGGCGGCGGCGGGGGCGACGGCCGTCGTCATCTCCGACGGCGAGGATTCGTTGGACGACGATGACAAGTACCGCGTGGTCGGCCCGCCAGACGGTGGCGACTCTGTCACCATCGAGGAGGATACCGCCATCGAGCTTCAGTACCACGCGGCCGACGGCGCCGCATGGGGTGACGAGAAGACGACGGCGTTCCGTCTCCCGATGATGCCCGGGCTGATTTCCCCCAAGAGCCCGGGGGGGAGCGAGAGGGACAAGAAGAAGGATAAGAAGAATGGGCTCAAGAAATTTTTGAACCAGTTCAGCCCGAAGAAAAGGAGGGCACACGACGACGACGACGATGGTGAGCCTAGGAAGACCCTGGTTACTGCCACAACACGAAGTGAGAGCGGGCAGGAGCAGTCGCAGAGGCCCAAGACAAAGCTCACGGATATGTACTCAAGTCTCACCTTCGAGCAGGAGATACTGGGCGAGGGAGACGACGACGGGGGTGAAGACCCCCCCGAGAAGGAGCCTGTCGCCGATGACCACGACGACGAGGGCGATCGTAGGGAATCTACACAGGGAGAGCGCGCCGCCTCCACTGCCGCAGGTGGCACGTCCGCCGCCTCAGGCATATCAGCCGCCGCCAGGGCTGACCTGTACGAAGATGAGGAGGAGCTCGAGTCGGAGGCGGCGGCGTGGTCTACGAACAAGAAGAACGCCTACCTCCGCAAGCTTGCCGAGCGGGCCAAGATGGATTACGCCGCCAAGGCCGCAACAGTGGGGATGCTCGCCGAGCGTGCTAACAAGGAGTACGCATCCAGAGCTGGCGCGGACGGGTCCGCCGGCGAAGACGACGGGCGCGCTAACGCCGCTGCTTCAATGCCGACGCTGCTGTTGACGACTGCAGATGGGGAGGATGGATCATCATCGTACAACGCCGACTACAATAGCTTCAGCCCAGCCCAGAAGCGACTATTCCTGAGGTTGTTGAATTCAGGAATGAGTCCGAAGGAAGCAGCCCTTCGAATTTCCCAGGAGCGCGATCGTCCCGTTGTGGGTGCAGACGATGATGCCATGGAGCAGAACGATGGGTATGCCGCCGATAATCGACTAAGATCGCCAGGATATCCGGACGACGAGGACGATCAACCGTTGATGTTCGCGGATCCTCCGGTAGATATTTCAGGAGGTGCGTTGGGGGAGAGCGCTGAGTTGTTGGTCAACACCGAAGAGCGGGAACAGAGCGATGATTCGGATGGTCTGCAGCTTGATGCGGCCGACGACATCTCGGAATCAGAGATGGCCCAAGAAGAGGGCAAGTCAAGCTATCAAGGGAGGTACGGAATGTTGGCAGCTATACCGTTGGTGCCCGCCATTGTTCGAGCTAAGTCGAGGTCGAAGTCCAAGGAACGCTACCAAATGAACAATCAACAAGAGTACGAAGAGGGTGCAGGGCAATTCCAACGAGCACCAGCACCTGATATCGATGGACTTCCACCCAGTGGCATCAGCTACTACGACGCCTACAGCCGTGGAATCGATCCGAATGATGGAAACTACGATGAGTTCGGCCTTTTGGATAGCAACATTACTTCTCCGCGTGGTAGATCTCGTAAAAACAAACTCCTTGGAGCCACTTTCGCTGCCAAGGTTGTACCAAATCGTCAGGGCGGCCTAGGCAAGAGAGATCTCAGGTATAAGAATGTCACTGCATCCTCGGCATTGCCCTTAACGATGGCAGAAGACGACTACTCCGCTGCTCCAATGACTGATGCCGACAATGACGGAGGGGTCAAACCCGACTTCAATCTCATGTCGCCCAAGTCATTGTCATCGGCGCTTAACTTTATGAGCAGATTTCCTAATTCAAAGAGGTTTTCAAAGCTTGATTCAGACCTCGATTTGGATCAGGTGGCGCCGTCCCGATCAGTTGAGGTGGAGGGCATGCCTTCATGGTTATTACCGCGTGATAATGGCGATAATGATCATGATGACGATAATGATCATGATGACGATAATGATCATTATGAAGATAATTTGGTGGAAGGAGAGGAAGATGAAGATGAACTCGAGGAAAAAGAAGATGAAGTCGAAGATGAAGATGAAGTCGAGGAAGGAGAGGAAGATGAAGATGAACTCGAGGAAGAGGAAGATGGCAAGTTTGGGTCTGAAGGAGAAGAGAGTATGGAGGATGAATATGCCTCTGAGAGCGAGGGCGACATCGAGCCCAAATCAACCCCTTCTCCACCCCCCGAAGCCACGTGGGTCAGCCCTGAGATGCACCAGACAAGGAAGACAAATGATATTGTCTCGTGGTATGACAATACACCAGGCAATGATGATATATTATCACCGCAAGATTCGTTAATGTTTTCCCCTGACAGTTTAGAGGCGATGTACTCACCCACCGACTCGCCTCGAGAGCTGGCATCCAATATGGTTGATACAGGAAAGGCTCTGCAACACGACGCCAAGTACATGCCTGCTATGGCATCATCCCTAGCAAGCAATCTTGAGGAAGACATCGCGAGCTCAATGGATCAATCTGCAATGGCTGGATCAACATTTACTTCTGCGTCGAGACCACACCGCAAGCGTCACAAGGGCGCGGCATCTAAAAGACTCATGCAAGCAAAGCAAGCCAAGGATCTCTTTGGAAGTCCCAAGAGGAATGGATGGTTTGACTCAATTAGAGACGCTGCATCAACACATGGACAGGTTTGGGATCCCGTACTAGGATGGGTCAATTATTCAGAGCCAGAGGTCCACGGGGTCGTAGACCACGACTATTCTTCTATCGGAAGTTTGCACCTAACGCTTCCCCACAAAATTGCGCAGGCAACAGGAGAACCTAATAGTACCAGTTATAAGAGGATGGCTGCTGACTTGCCAGAGAAGTGGGCACAGGAGCGTGCAACAGTGATAGCTGGTTCGAGAGGAGTCGTAATTAAGTCATCCGCAGATACAACCCTCACCGCAGACAATGATGATACCGTCTTTGACTCGATGACAGTGAGCACTGTGAACACCGCTGCTGAGTCTTACAGTGTCAATGGAACCTCCCAATCTGCCCCCAAACGGCGTGCGGTTCCCCGTCATCGTACCACAGACAGGAGGTTGATCGCGTCTGCTCACCAAGATAAGAAACCTGTTGGATGGAAGGAATCAATGGAAAATGCCACAGCCCATGTAGTAAACTATGATGGTACAGGTCGACATTGGGATTATGAAAAGGGCTGGATAAGGGCTGATGGGACTGTGGATGATGATATTAGTGTGTTGACGAGATCAACTTTGGATGGTGTTCAGCAGATGAATCAAGGCAGAAATGGAATCATTCACGTGACGGAAAGCGATTTGCTTCCGCCGGTCGTGGAAGAGGTGATTGACGATGCCAATTCCACTGCGGAGGAAGCCAATATGAATACTAAGGGCATGGAGCACATAGATGATTACTCTGATGGAAATGATATTGGAGAGCTCGTTGATGATTTTTCTGAGGGAAATGATAACAGAGGCAAGGAATTGAATGGATCGCACAAACCATTAGACACCAATCGCGACATTGCTGATACCATTCAACCACAAGGAAGCGATAAAGAAAACCAGGAGAGCAAGAAAGAAGCTAGCTCTGTCGACCAAAGGCCCCCAGTCCCTGTTCCAAATAAAAACAATAACAAGCGGTCCCTCAACCAATGGTTAGAAAAGGCCAACAAGAATGCTCCGCCCAAGCACGATGAATCAGAGAATGCTGCCATAATTTCGAATGATACAAGAGAATCGAGTTCCTCGGATATGTTCAACAATAATAGCAAAGCCGGCAAAATGCAGTCACAACCAACGCCATTTCATTACGCAAATTTTCCAGATTCATTTGGTGAAATTGAAGTTGGTGTCCAGGAAGTCAAAGTGGTGAAGGAAAAGTTCTCGGATGCCGATAGCGATTTGTTTGAACCGTCGAAAATTGATGTCTCTCAAAGCTTCATCAACATGATTAACCGTGCCAAATTTGATTCTTCGCAGCGATTGGCACTTAAAAAAACTGAGTCTCGTGATTCTAATAGCACGGGGTTACCACCGCCGCCGCCGCCCCTACCGCATTCTTCTTCTCTGGCAACAGATCAGTCTCAATCAACAGTCGTGCTTGCGAAGTCATTAGAAGGCACCAGTGGTCCTGACGTGCCTCGATGGTTGAGTTCCATGGACAAGATGAATCGCCAACAGCAGTTGCCAGTGGGAGAAGAAAAGTCTTTGGCATCTGAGCTCGATAGCAATGTCCCTCAAGTGAACAAGACCGGTGGTGTCATCTCTGGCAGCAACGCTACTACAGATGCTAGCAATGCTTATGGCACCAAAAATGCCAAGAAGGCTGCTGATTCCTGGATACAATCAAGGAAGGACCCGGAGAAGAAGGATGAGGTGGAAGTAGAAGAATCTCAAGCCCCATCCTCTGACAAGCCTATTGAAAACACAACAATGAGCAATATCGTTGGTCTCCGGGCCAAGTTCGAGAGTTACGAAAGCAAATCAGCGCCTATCTTTGTAGCTACAAACAATCGCCCTGCAGAAAATCAGGTGTTTTTTCGATCTGCCGCCATGGGCATTCGATTGAAGCGCGGCGAGGATGGAATTGTCCGCGTCGTATCAGTTACTGAAGCCACCGCTGGTTCCTCTATTGTACGGGACGGCGTCATCGAACCAGAGGACGTGGTGGTAGAGGCTGCTGGTGTTGACCTCCGAATGCCTATAACAAACAGCCAGTGGGGTGAGACTGTGACCAAGATTAGAAACGCACCGCGGCCAATGTTATTCGTAGTTGCCGCTGGTCCGAATAGGAAAGTTGAAGAGAAGCCAGAATATCAGCAGTCGCAATCCAGTATCCTTCCACCTCCAGCTAAGTATGTCATGGAATCTCGTCTCTCAAAGTCACCCGAGGGACAAGAAGTGCTCGAAACGCTTTCGGTTGCTCGCTCGTATGAACGTGTGCTTGAATCACTTTCGATGAAACGGCAACGGTCGCCTGTTTTAGCACCGCCTGCTGTTAAAATTACGAACAATAGGTCATCTCAAACCTCTGTTGAGGAAGCAGATACTACTGTCGGGGAAGAAGATCAGACAGCTTCCAGGACCGAAGAAGATCATGAGACACGCCACAACCCACGAAAAGAGTCACTTCTCAAGCGCATTGCGTCCGGCTGTGCCTCTCCCGCTATAGCCTGCAACGTTCCCTCTAACCTATCATCTCAGCAGTCATCGAGCCAGCTTAACAGTGAAGATGAAAACCATGTACCCATGGCACATTTACAATTTCTTCGTACGAACCCCACAATTGCACGTGTTACCAATGCTGCCTCTCGTCGATACCCAGCGCTTTGTGGCAGGCCTGACACCATCTTTGAAGAACCCAGTGACGATGATACAAGGGAAACGAGGTCTTACAGAATGAAGGAAAGGTCATCGCGGAGGGATCTTCCGCAATCGAGCTCAAGATCCTTAGCATCGACGAATGATGATGGATCAAATACATTTACAACAACAACATCGTATGATGCAAAAACCGCTGGAGCTAATACTGCTGGATCGATGGGATCCAGTACTGGTGGGGACAACACAGCCTTCCTCGAAAAGCTTGCATTCCAGTCCACAGTAGCAAGCAAATCAACAAGATCCCAGAGGGTTGAAGGCAACAAGAATCTATCTCAAGCGCAAAAACTAAGCAAGGCACCATATGGCTTATCTCGGCACCTGATGACTGGATTTCAGTACCAGCAGCAGGGGAGTGAATTAGAATGGCCAGACAACGACGATCAGCAGCAGCCACAGTTATTTTCAGAGGGTACAATCAACGATGCATCCACTTACAGCAATCGAAAGAAGATGGACCCCACAAGGCGAGTAGAATTGCCTGCTGCAGCAAAGGTTGAAGATATGATGAATGAACTACAAGATGTTGACCCAGAAGATCAATGTGAAATATAATGCATAACCGACACCAGAGACAGCGCGCGTTCCCTGATCGATAAGTTTATGTAATACATATAATTAGTAAGGCAAATAACTACCGATCTTTTCTGTACAATACTCTTGCAGTTATTGTGCCACCTCAGTGCAAACACGTTAGGACAGGGCCAGCCTCGAATGATGGGATGGCAAGGAGTGCGGAGGAGGAGACATAATAGTACACTCAAAATATTGTCTAGTCTGGGCAGCCGCAAATCGAGCTAGAGAGATGATACAATGTTTAGAGCAGAAGGTGACAAAATAGCTGCTTATTTACGTGATGATCAATGTACAATAGAGCTTATGAGCCTTGAATTCCAAACTGACGCTTCTCTCTCCAGAGTTGAGGTCGCTGCCTTTCATCGACGCCAACTTGTGTAAAAACAGTGAGTTAGACACGCAAACCTTAGCTATTTGTAATATTTCTTGTCGCCGAATAGAAATGTATAAATCGTCGTCTCCACGTGTCAAACTATTAACGCATTCTTCTGAAACAATGACATCCAATAGCGAATCAACTATACCCTTAGCAGACCGAAAGCAATCTGCAGCAGAAGCTAGCAAATCTTTGCTCTGAACAGCGGAGAAGTCAGATCCCTTCACGTAATCGTCGTAGGAAAGGCTGGGGGGCTGAGCCAAAGTACGAAATACTTCAAACCTCTTCTCGAAACGCTTTTGGTGTGTAGTGAACATTGATATAGAGGCAGGCGGGTCACTGCAAGCGCGACTCGCAGGCGTTAGATGCAAAAAATAAGTGACGGACAACAAATGTCAAACAAGGAAACTTACGGGAGCAACTTGACTTGGCGGAGAGCCGCAATATACCGCACCAATCCTCGGCATAAATTTCGATGGAGCAGGTAGGTTGTGTACTCCAGTCGGTCCTCGAAATCTTCCGCAGTAACTTCCATGCTCGCTTCAGTGGTTGAAGTGGAATTATCCGGGGATGAGGTAAGTGACTTCGACTTTTTGCCCTTTTTTGATTTGCCCTTCTTTTTATGTTGATTTTGCTGTTGCAACTGTAACTTTGCCTTCGTCTGTTCCTTCTCTTCCAGTTTGATTTGCGATTCCATTTCTATCCTTTGTAATCTTTCTCTGTTGGCTAATCCCTTTATGTTGATCATGGCGCTCAGCAGAAAGTCCCGATACCAGAGGGCAGTACTGAGATCATACCATTTTGGGTACAATCCCATTTCTATTCCAAGACCAACGTATCTCTCCATCAATCTTATTGTGTTCAGGATGACGTAGTTGGTAGCATATGCCGGCGTCGTCTTAGCATCCAGTCCATGCCCCTCTCTGAACTTCTCATCCACAAATGAGACTTCGTATTGCAGGCATTGAAATGCAGGTAGTAAGATGGACTCAGTAAACCCCCTCTCTCGATGTCGGTTGAGGCAAAGTGCTTTGAGAGTATCGTACATCGGTTTTGCCAGTAACGTCAGCAAATTAGTCGATGTGAGGAGCAGTTCTGGCACGGCACAACGTTGTCTCATGTGATGACCTATGTCCGAGAAAATTATCGCAGACTCAAAGTTGGATTACACACGAACATAAAAAAAATGCATTCAAATCAGCAAGGTGGACAACATGTATCAACAGACAGGTCAAGTATAATAGCCCACGAAAGTAGGGCAAAGCTGGGTTAAAAAGTTGATTCTCTCTGAACGAGTATTCTACGAAGACTTTGACACTCGTTTTGTACTCACGGAACCTTTTGTTCCAGTACGACTCACGAACAGAATATGAGTCCGGGAAACGCCAGCAGTACTTTGCTTATGACGAATTGATACATAGCCACCAACATTTGCGGCGAACGAGACTTACCGACCATAACCGAGAAGTCGTGCTGCCCAAAAAGCATATCATCAAAGTAGAGATTCAGGACGACGAGGGAGCGAGAGAGGATATTCATCCCGATCGATGTCTCCATGTGTAGCCCTCCTCCCTCGGACGAGGAATTTATCACAGGCGCGGGAGGAGGGATCACGCCGCCACAGCCACGCATGGAATTATTCTCGAGCATCGTGGTGATTCGTCCGAGGCTATTCCCATACAGAATGAGATCGCATACGCCCCACTCCAGCTCCGCCGCCATCCGCGAGAGGGACGACATCGCGTCCAACGGACAGCGGAAGCGCGCCTTCCTCACTGGAGCATTCCCCAACAATCGTCGGTTGATGAACGGATCGAACGACGCGGCGAGGAGGAGATTTAGATCCGGTCGATCCGGCCTGATTTTCAATCTGCCATCCCGCCCGACCAAATCGAGCATCGACGATTTTCTCACGGCGTCGTTCTCGCGCAACTCGTCGAGCAGGCTCGCGGTCTCCCGCGATCTCTCGATCGCGACGCGCGCGAGGTCGCGTACGACGTCCCCGCCCCCGCCAAGGTTCGATAGTATTTGCACTGCCCCGTAGAACGACATCTGATAACGTAGGATAGTCTCGAAAGCGTCGATCGCGCTCGTCCTGTCGTTGTCGTCGACGACGTCGTCATCCCCCCCCCTCCCCTCGGAGCGTGAGGCTCGATATCGGCGAAGCGCGAGGAGGGCGGTTTCCCACGCCCTCTCGCAATACCTGGCCCCTTTCAGCGCCGGACAGAATCGTATCGTGGACGAGCGGTCCCTCGCGTCGCCCCGGCCCCGGCCTCGGCCCCGACCGCCGTCCTCGTCCTCGTCCTCGTATTCCGTCGTATCATCATTCCCATTCCCATTCCCATTCCCATTCCCATTCCCGTCCCCCCCCCGACCGTGCATCGCCACCCCGAAGTCCTCGTCCTCGTAAAAATCCGCGTTAACAACGACCGATCGTATCGCCTCCGCGATCCTCGTCGTTCCCAGGGACGACGCGAAGAGCACCCACCGCGCGACGACGGTCATGACGTTGTCCTCCTCCCCAACGACGACGTCGAAAACGTCCGCATCATCATCATCATCATCATCAACGTCCGCCCCCCGATCGTCATCGCTTTTGCCGCCGCCGCACCCGTCCTCGACGATCTTCGTCGCGCCGAGCCGTCCTCCCATGTCCGTCAGCACGCCGTCGTGCATCCACGTCATGCAGTACAGCGTCTCGGCGGCGGTCGATCCTCCCCCGTCCGATCCGACGTACGCCTCCAGCGCCATCAGCTGCAGGAGCAATATCGGCAACAGCGAGTCGGATGACGGACGGAGATTCATCCAGTGGGGCAGGAGGGACGGACACGGCGACGACTCCGACTCCGACTCCGACTCCGACTCCGACGACCCAGAGCACTGCATCATGACGGGCGCGATGGATCCATCGCTCAGGTCCGTTGGCGCGATGCGGGGGGGGAGGGCTCCGGTCGTCGTCCGACCGCCGCCGCCGTCGTCGTCGTCCACCAAGCGCGGCACCTCGCAGGAGTCCATCCGCGCGTCGCCAATCTCCAGCGCCGTCATGGCGTCGAGGAGGCTAAGCGTCGTCGGGGGAGTCGCCTCGTCGTCGTCGTGGTCGTGGTCGTCGTGGTCGTCGGAGGAGGAGGAAGATGGCGGGACGAACGGAAGGGAAGGCGACAGGCACGTCGAGGCGCAGCGTCGGATCAGGTCGGTGATGTCGATCATGTCGCAGTCGTCTTCGTCTTCGTCTTCGTCTTCGTCTTCGCGACGATCGCCGTCGGTAGATGACGAGGACGACGAGGACGACGGCGGCGGCGGCGGCGGCGGCGGCATCGGGTTGGACGGTCTTCGGACGGCCTTGCGTGCCTATGATGTACCTCGGGAGCTTCTTGCTGTGATGTTGGGGTGTGGTGGGTGGCTAGGAAGCACGGCGACGGCTCAGAACTCTCCCTCGTTTTTTCCCGCAAATTGTCTGGACACCGCCCGCCCCCGCGGGCGTCCATCTAAGGCGAGGTTCAAGCTACCAGCCGCAAATACTGGGAAATTCCCAGTTTAAGGTCGCGCAGTTGCTTTCTATTTCTTATGTAGGAATAAGTATATTTCGCTATTCCATAACCACGATAAGAGCAGCATCATCATCGCTCGCCGCATCGATCATCACACTTTTGGGTCTTGTAGACCACAATTGGAGGCCGCGCGCACGCTGTCACGTCATGGCCCTCACGTCGCATTAGGCGTGATGTGTGTTGCTGGCCGTCCGTGCGTGTGAAAAAGATGGCGCGTGAAAAAGCGCGTGTAAAAGGTGGCGTCTCTGTGTTCCTCCCGTCGCGCGCCGCGCTCTCCGCGCTGCTGCATGTTGCCGTCACGCTGTTTGCTGCCGCTGCGCTTCGCGCTCCCGACACTGCCGCGCCGCCGACATGCTATCGCCGACGTCGCGGTGTCGCGCTGGGGAATTGTCGATCGACGACGCGGTCGTCGTGAGATCACCGCGTCGTCGATCGACGCGACGACGCTACGACGAGACGACGCTGGACACTCGTCGACGACGGGAGACACGGACGGCGGCGGCGGGGAGGGGGGGTTGGAGGGACGGTCGTCGTCATCGTCGAACGATGGTAATACGAAAAAGGTCGTAGGAGGAAGAGGAGGAGGGGGGGGGGAGGGGGCGCGGAGGTGAGCCAAGTGGCTTCCTCGGTGGTCTTGATTTCTGGCCATACGATACAGCATCCATGTCGGGGTCGCGAGACCCCGACATGATGCCTGAAGTCGTCCCCCGGTTATCGCCATTTGAGCGTTGCTGCATGGCGATACTTTTTGTTTCGACGAAATCCTCCGGGTCGTACGCGTCCCTCCTCGGCCGGGGGAATACGAAGGTCGGGAACGTTAGACGGAGGACGAGTGGACGAATGCCAACGACGACGCCGACGTTCCGGTGGGCGAGGACGTGTCGGAATGCTGTCGCGACCCGTCGAGTCCACCGTTGTTGCGGTGAAATTTATGATTTTCTTCCGAAGGGGGTAATCCCTTGAATTTTTTTCCAGCTCTTTTCTGTGCGAAATTGAGAGGAAAAAAAAGTGACTCATCAATCAACTGAATGCGCGGTATCAGGTAAGGTATTCTTCCTGACAAATATGATTCAGCTAACTTTCATTCAATCTACTCTTGACAAATATGATTTAGCTAACTTTCATTTAATCTACTCTTGACCACCATAGATTCCCAGCACGGATTCAAACCCGGGACTCCTTGACACGTTGCATCCTGGGGATATGGCAAGATCATATCCCATTTCAAATTGGTACGCACACATGTCGTGAAATTTTTGTAAGTCTGTCATACCTTTTCCCATGCTTGATCTAATCTGCGTACTTTCCCTCTCGTTGAAAATCAAAAGACCACCGTTCTCCCAACTTCTGTCGAGCATCTCCGCACAATTGGAACTTGGATCCCAACCAGCTCCAACAATCATCTGGAGATTTTCGAACGTACCTTTTGTGCCTCTTTTGTTGGCTCTTGGACTTGAGTTGGAGGGGTAAAGGTCATAGAAGTGAGTGCTACTCTTGACCTTTTTTGACTCATCGAAATGCTCCTTCCCCCGCACGGTGAATCCCCGACGAGTCACCTTACCACTGCGAATAAAGTTTCCTTTGTTTCCATCGTAATACAGGTACGCTCCTTCGCACATAGGGAATCGAGCACATGGGAAAAAGTTATAGGGATTCGGGGGTAGAAGACTGTCAGAATCTTGCAAGACGTGGAGTTCATCAGCTACATGGTTACACAATACCATGCATGCCGCACAAACGGCCAGAAGGTGGTCGGCTTTGATCTTTTGTTGTGTGGTTATTGTACTCGTTACATTCAGGTTTTCCAGGTTTAGCAACAGAACCACAAATCTGACCCAACGTTCGTCACTTAGGAGTTTAGAAGGGAGCACACTATTCCCTTCTCCCAATGATACTGTAAACACTCTGAGATGATCTGCCATTGAGGTATCTCTTGTGATGTCTGTGTCATACGGTAAGATATCTCCGATGGTATTTTTGATTTGCCTGCATTCAAATGCAATCAATATCTTGTTTCTTGCACCAACTAATGCCTCACTTAACGTTCCCTTCTTGGGAATTTTATTCTTTGCGGTGAATTCAGGCTTCTCTTTATCTTGTCGAGCCATGATGAATGCATCCAGCTCATCGCACTTCAAGCTAGCAAACATCTCGAGAGTGCAGCGTACCAAATACTCTTCCTTTACTGTTCCAATCTCTACATCAGAGAGAAGACCAACAAGTTCTAACTTCTTGCATAAGCATCCCACAATGAGATCATCACGAGTGATCTTCTCGTGATGTTTCCGATTTGCAAGTTCCTTCCTGTCGCTCTCAATCTGCTGATTCCGAAGTAGCATTTCCTGTCGGAGATGAATTTGATGTTCGTGAGTGATGCACTTTGTCCGTTGATAACTTTCTTGTGTAATTGTGGCATCCCGCATAACTTCACGACCCATGCTGTCCCTGTCTCTAGGGATGCCGATTCGATCGAAGACCTCCTCGGAAATGTGTCCAAACTCGCACGACTCATGAATGATCGTGTTCATGTTGTTTTCAATATTATTATACTCTTCTGTTGATGGATTTCGTCTGCAGGTCGCAATTATCCGATCAAACACAGGAAAACGCAAGTTATCACCATCAATCATTCCTGCCTCGATGAATCCATGCTGAATGTTTTTGACTGTACAAGCTTTCGTTGCCATAACTGACAAAGTTGATATGAAATCAATGAGAGCGTGTCTCTTGTTGGGTGCCAAGTTGAGATCCTCCAACTTTTCTTTGAAGGCATCCAACATCAATGCCTTCATGGGACATCTCTCAGCAGGTACGTTCTTAACTGTGTAGGAAGGAAGCATATTCTTTATGAGCTTGAACACCTTTGCTAAATCTGCAGGTTGCTCGACTCCTGACCGAGAAGCATGTTGTTTATTTGCAATCACCTTGTTGTCGATGAATAGATCAGTTCCCGACTTGATGGCATCCATTTGACTGATGTCACCATCACAATACGACACAGCAGTCAATTTATCTGGAATGTAAGTCATAGCAGATGCATCGAACTTTGCGAACCTCTTCCTATGATTGTTGATTCCTGGGATCAATATCTCTTGCTGGTACCATCTAAATCTCATCTTTTCGGCTCCCTTAGTATCCCGCATGAAAAGAAGGTAACCAACGTCTTGATTGTTGATGTTCACACCACCACCACCAATGCACATACCGGGTACTTCGACGACAATGAATTCCTTTCCGGTTGGCATCTCTCTTTCAGTCAAACCAGTCACAGTACACACAAGCGGGAAACATGTACCCACGCCCGAGAATGTGAATGTCAATTTGACACGCATCCCATTCATTGACTTATTATCCTCACATTTGTAGACAGCACTTGTCCCTTGCTTGGATATAGAAGATTTTGTGGTGAGGACGTAAGGCATGAACTGTTTCTTGGTTCCTTCAAAAATGTATTCAGTGGTATCGTCAGTAGAATAAAGTAGATACGGCTCGACTGGATACACAGCTGATCCAAAAAAATCCGTTACTATATCATACAGCTTCCGAGTAGATTCCGGCAACAACTTCATCTCGGAACGAATATCTGTGTCCTCTTCCTCAACAGAGATGAAATGTGTGGCAGCAATTACTCCAAGGGTAGCAATTGATCCCCTGATAGAATTTTCAGCAGCATATCGAGTGTTGGACTTGGACATGTATGATTGAGATATTGCAATGTTGCCTTCATTAGCCAGCAGTGCTGAATAATTCCTCACTGATGTATCACAAATGCTTTTGTCAATGATATTTTTATATCCAGCTTTCTCCAGTTTCTCGGTTTGTATCTTCTTTATCATAATCTTGACATCAGACTTGTCATATGTCTTCCCGACTTCTGCATTCAACGATTCAGCAATCCGCTTCATGTCAGTATCACTGCAGATTTGTGGTCGACCACCTCCACTGAAATCTCCAAAAATTATTTGACCCTTTGCATGGTTTGCCAGCAGACGATAAATAGTACTCTTGGAGCATGGAACATTGTATTTCTTTTGATGGTTCAGAATCACTTTTAACGTTGCAGCACGAATATGGACATCTTCAGGAGGAATCTTCAACATGATATTCACCACCTCCATTCTGTTGTAAGCAGCTCCACTCTCCGGGTTTGGTAGATTGATGCTGTCAGCGGAAACTATTAATGACGAATTTTTTGACATTGCAACCTCTCGTTTCCTCTTGTTTTCATTCCGCTCATGGACATACTTTACTCCAGCAATCGGCGACAGAACCGTAGCAGCTGTGGTAATGGTGTTGATTGAATCTTTTAGGAGAGGTATGATGAACTTCTTCACAAAAGCAACATCCTGGAGAAGCTTGGACCGGCTGTAGTCACGGTCACAGACTGCTGAGCAGAGATCCTCCAGTACTGCAGTGGCATCAGTGAATCGCTCGGCAATGGCATAGATGTGTTTTGCCTGGTTGAATTTTTTATCAGTAGTAGTCTGGACTACCGAATCGACAGAGGTAGGCTGGATGCTCATGTTGATTATTGAGTGAACGAATTATGAATGCTCTCCATTGTGTTGTATTCATTTTGAACCCCCCCACACCACAAAAACCCGCCTCCGCGCATTCAAAAAATATTCAAACGAAAAATAGAGAAAGAGAAACCAAACCGCTGCCTCTGGAATTCAAATGGATGATTGTTGCATCCCTCTCCAAAGAAAATCGCCTTCGCGCGTTCATCGTGAAGAAGGGACCCCCCCCCACCAAATTAACTCCTACAACTGCGCCGCGGCGCTCGACAGTATCGCGCGCGGGGTCGTGGTGAAGCATGATTATTGGCGGAGAAATGGCCAAAATCCGTCATGGGGGGGGGGTGCCGTACGGTCCCATTTTTGGAGGTTGTGCGGTGTGGCCGGTTTTTCGGAGACCGAGCGAGGGCAAAAAAATTCCCAGTTTTTGCGATTCCTAGTTTTTGCGGCTGGTAGCTTGCGCTGCCTGCTGCTGCCTCCAAATAAATGGGGTTCTTCTAGGTTCTCTAGAGAACACAGCTCCTCTCTCTAACTCAAAACTCCACTCAGCCCCCCCGACCACTGGAGTTATCACCCAACATGAGGGCACCTGCGGTTCGGTCAATCATGGTGGGATGTTGCCTCGGCGCCTCAATCGCCTTCCAGCAGCGACATCATGCTTCGCCCGGACGACCGTATGTGACCCCGCGCGCTCCTCCATCCCACGGCGGTCGTCGTCGTCCGCGCGTAGCGACCGACGCCACCAGCCTCCGCGACATGAAGCGTCCGATCCTCGACACCCTGGCAACGCTCATGTTCAAATTGGAGAACGATCGCGTCGCCAAGTTGTCCGTTCCGGACGAGAAGGGCAGGTCGGGAGAGCCGATGGAGTGGGCGGAGGAAGGTTCGATCGCGAATCGATTTTCCCAATTCGTGTCGTCCAACGACATCGGTTACAAGTTCAAGCAGGCGGTGGCAGACATCGTCGCGGGGGAGTACGACAGAGAGGCGAGGACGGGGTCTATACGGAGTTTCGTCTCGGGCACTCCCGTCGCCATGTACAGCTTCACGACGTGTCCGTTCTGTCGTAAGGCCAAGGATTACCTCGAGGAACAGTCGATACCCTATGAGTCGATCGAGCTGGACTTGCTCCCCGGCAACGAGGGGAACGAAATTCGTGCGGAGCTTGGACGGATGACGAGGAGGACTAGCGTGCCTAGTATATTCATCGGAGGTGAGAGATATGCGAGGATATGGTTTCTTTTTATACGTCTGGCGTTCCGTTACGAATGTTGATCGCCGTCTTGTATTCTACAGGGAAGTACATTGGTGGATGCAACGATGGACCTGGATTGTTACCACTGTCGCGGGAGAATAAACTTGATGATTTGCTTAAGAGTGCGGGGGTGAAGCGTGGTTAGGTAAAAAGGATGTCAATTGCTGGAGGTATGGTACTTTGTGTTGGTATCCATGACTTGGATTAAGGGCTGTGTTGTCATCCGGTTAGATAAAATGTTTGCTTCATTTGCATCTCCGCAAGTTGCCGCATTTTTCGTGTTTATGTTTATTACCATACCGCTCAGTGGGAGGAGGAGGAACAACGTGAAGTCTCACCAGCCATCCCCTTGAATATCATCCGCGACCCATCCCTTTCACCCAATTCGAAACTTGAGTGTTTCCGCTATCGCGATCGTAGAGATAAGTCAACTAATGAACAAAATATCCATTTAGATATTCTCTTTCGGAGACGAGTGTAAATCCGCTTCCGGAACTAAGGTCCGCTTCTGGGACTAAGAACTTTACCGGGTAACTCCTAGTCCCTCCATCCAATTCCAAAGCTGAAAAATGTACTTCAGATTGAGTTAGGCTTCGAGAGTTAGCGGACACCCCCAGCATCATGGCTTTACTTGTCTCTCAGTTGAAGTTTTGATTGCTGACGAGCCTAGAAATCTTGCCCGCATGTGTTCGACGAAGAAGGAAGCAGCAAGCGAACGAATGATTCGAATAAAAGGGGAGAGTATTGGAAGTTTGATGCTCTGTCAGGTTTGTTGCGACAAAGAAGCAGACAGGCAACCACAGCCAAGTACCCCGAACAACAAGAAATCAGAGACAACACAAGATCAGCCTACGAACGGTTGCAGGCAAAACAGGCCATGTCGTTTACTGCAGATGCGGAGGAAGAGGAGGATCATTTGATTCCCAGTGACAATCCAACTGAAACAATAAAGGCGGATGACCAAAAGGTTTGACCACCGAGCACTCTCAAGCTCAGGAGCTTGCACGGAAAGAATGACGAATTATGTTGTTGTCAAGTACTCGGCGCTTTAGGAAGAGAGGACCGAACGCCATCCCCGGCCTGCCCACGCCCAACTCCTTGTACGCCACACTCGGAGAAGGGGGGTCGTCATCATCCCTCCCCCTCAGATGTTTGCTCTGTCTCCCCGCGAGGTTTTCACCCCCCTCGGAGGCAGTGGCGGATGCCGCAGTGGTCCCCACCACTGTGGGTGCATCGACACCATCAATGGGGTCCCCATCTTCCCCATCAGCGGCTTCCTCCCCTTCCCCTCCATTCGTTTTTGTCCTCGTTGTTGTTCCCCAAAAATGTTCCTCTCCCCCCCCTCCGTGTATTCCATCAAGTCCACCTCCCTGACAATAATGACCTCCTCCATTGTACCGCCCATCGTCCTCACTACAAATTCCGACCTCTCGAGTCTTCTGACACATTCCTTCAAATTCAAATGACTTTGCTGTACGAGAGAGAGAGAGGCGGTTGTGGTGTGGATGCGGAGGAGGATCTGCCTCCCGTTCCGTCCAGGGCATGCGTGACCCAATGAAGCCACCACGCAAGGTGGGCAAGGAGATGACGGCACAGGCCAGCACGTAGGGTTAACACCAACGACAGACGGTCGAGGCGATTATCACCATCTCCCCCCCCTTGCATCCCAACAACGACGCTGAAGACGACAAAGAAGAAGACACGACCCACCCACCACGTGCTGCCGCAGCAGTCACCATCGCAGGCATGAGCATCATGCCGCGGACCACTTGACAGATAGTTGACCTGCAATATCTGAGGTCAGCAAGGAGTGTCATATGCTCAATTACAAGTTTTATTTTCTGACTGGTTTTGATCCTAGCTGGATCAGTTTGTAACGTTTGGCAATTTTTTATG
>JALLAZ010000225.1:0-22445 GCA_036939755.1 Stephanodiscus triporus
ATGGGGCGATGGCCTTCCTCCGGCCCGTCGCGGCCGTCGTACGACCGAGCCCCCGCCGGCGGAGGATTCGATCTCCTCCGCCGTCCCCGCCCAAACTCGGACGCCTCTTCTCGGGAGGGGGGGGGGGTACTGCGCGTGATAGACGACGACGAGGCCGCTCACGAGGCCGCGGACGTCGCCGCCTGGAGGGTGATCCAGGGAGAATTTCCGTACCTCGTCGGGGGGGACGGAGCGCCGCGACAGAGTCGACCTGCCGGCGATGGCCCTCGACGACGCCCGTCAAAGTCACTTGTTGGAAACCGTCCGGCAGAGGCCGCCAACCCGACGCTCATCGAAGAGAGAGAAAGGAAGGAATGCCTCGAGAGGAGGCGTCGAATTAGCTTCCTGGAGGCGCTGGAGCGCAAGTGGGAACGCATCGACGCGCGAGAGAAAGCGAGGAAGGACGTGGCCGATTCGATGTGTCGCGCGAGAGGGAAGAGGAACAGACGCTTGCGTCCGCCCGACGCGAGATCGAGGAATGGCGAATCCGACAGTGGGCCGAGTGGGATCGCGCCGTCGCTTCTTCGGAACGTGAACCGAACGCAAGGGCCGCCGATGACCGATGGCGAATCGATGTCGACGGCGAAATCGCCGACGCCGGGGATCGTCGTCGATCACGATGATCGCGAGGGACCGGAACTCGCGTCGCGAAACAATCGAGAAGCATCCACGGGCGCCGAGGAGGAGAGAGATGCCAGGGCTGCCGCTAAGATGACGGCAAAGAGACGAAAGGCCAAGGAACGGGCCAAAGAGAGGGCGCGATTGGAAAGGTTGGAAACGGAGGAGAACGAGCGTGCAATGGCCCTCTGGAGGGAGAAGGCGGAGAGCACAAAGAAATGCTGCGCTTGTGGAGGGGGAATTTTGGGGTGCGGGTTCGAGAGGTTCGGGATGGTCTTTTGCAGCACCGTGTGCGCTCGCAGTGGACCCTCTTCAAAATTTTGAGCGAGTGAATTGAGCATTCTTCACACTGACTGATGAATCCAGTGCCAGGACGGATTTTTGACGGCGAATCGATAACTTAGAGAGTATTGGAGGTATGGTATGGCCGAGGTGAACTACACTCTATGAAGAAAGCGGCATAAGGAATCCATTGCCTCCAATGATGGTGATAGTATCAATCATGAGGATGATTTTAGCAGAAGAAGCCGCTGTCGCCGCAAAAAATGGCCATGGATGAAATGGGCGTATCAGCATCCTACCCCACCTCGCGGTTGCTGCACGGTGTCGTCCCTCCGTTCCTAGTCAAGAGAGGCAAAATGCTATCAAACAAAAACGCCGAGAAGGAGATTCATTTGAGATCCAAGATGAGGCTCCTGAGAAGGAAAAGTGATGGATGGCACGCGCTGCTACGATAAGCTGCTGTGCATGTTCGAGCGTCCGATCGAGAACCCTGTCAAGATGTTGCAGACTACTGGAAGGTTGGTATCATCTCTGACTTTTCATGTATGAACTGAGATGAGATTGGAGGTATTCATGATCATCGGATGCATGGAATGATATGTAAATCGGTCGGAGCTATTTTCGTCGCCTCCCCTTCACGAGGCCGTTATATGGAATGGGCGTACGCAAAACTGCAACAATCATTGAGGATGCTGTTCTAGTTTTTCGATTGGTACCAATGCTGGTATTGGTTTGATTGAGTCTAGTGCCTTCAATGCGTTGAATCGACAAATGCCGCCAGTACCCGGTGCCGATGGATTCATGCAGAGGTATCTCGGGTGGGACCTTGAGAGGAGTCGATGGCAGGGGTATAGTAGAAATAGCAGGGACGAATGAGGTAGTAACACTGGCAACTTAGATGGGATGGAACACAACAAGGAAGGCTTATGAAACAAAACTGACAAGAGAGGAAAGAACTGGTATTCATGATGAGAGGGTTGATCGATATGATCAAATGATCGAAAGAGAAAAATACAAAATAAGATCTTCTCCCCCCCCTGAACTACTTGTTATCTATTTTAGAGTCCTACTAATCTCGCAAATCTTGAGGAAGCACCAGTGTGTGTATGTCTTGAAGAAGGAAGATGAAAGGTGATCTCTCGGTCATTACTTGATGTTGTGGAATAAGGCAAGTGGTCTCGTGAATGAAACACATATGTGTGAGTGACGGTAACAATAATAATAATGAAGCACACGTCAAATATTACGTACCAGTTGCATCATCTTCAACAGAAACAGTAGAAAGCCGACCAGAAGCATAATAGTAAGGTGCACATCTCCACGGCGATGAAGGGACATATTGAATTTCGATTCGACTGCAAGCTAGTGGCTGTGCACCTACATCCACAAGGGATGAGCAGGTGCAGGACATCACCGTAATGTCCAAGGTTACTCGAGCTTTGTAGAAAGCAACCAAATAGCGAGTGATTCAATAAAGGCTCCGATCGTCGCAACGTGAAGATGAGGGCGATAGTTAAAGAGTTTGTCATCTCTGGATTTGGTGTCGGACCATAACATCCATGCCCGACGTAGACAGCATCGTCCGTGTCCGATTGATTGTCCCCTGCGATCAGTCCCTGCGACCATCCATCCAAAGCGCCTGACCGAGCAGGCCTACCTTCCATCTTGAAAATCTTGACCTTGACACACACTGTACTTCCACTCACGACCGTAGATCCCCACCCTCTGACAGACAATGCCCCCATCTCCTTGTCGCCATCGACGCCATCTCCTCCATCTCCTTGCTTCCATCAATGCCACCCTCACTACCACTCCAACTCCCAACTCTACTAGTCAAGTCTGATAGTGACCCTACCTCCGACGAGCCGCCGAACTCATGGCCCAATAGCGGCCATCGAGACTTGACTCCAGCTCCTTGTGAAGCCGTCGGCCTTCTGTGCTCGTCTCACGTGGAGGTTGCTCGTCCCTTGCTGTTCTAGAAATGGAAAGAGGAGGGTTTGGATCGAACGAGATGTTCAGTGGATCATTCTTTCTGTTATCCAATGCACGGCAGATGGTATAGTTGGCAATGACAGCTTTACACCTCGTGTTGAAACCTTGACGGTACACTTCTTCGACATGCCGGATGCGCGTGGATTCTTCAAGGAGAGCTCCCCACTTGGCATCCTCACCAGTGGCTCGGAGTCTGTGTGCTTCGCACCAGTTGCCAGTGGAGGTGGCCAAGTTGTACGGCGATGGCGTAGCAATCTCATCATTATACAGCTTGGTCACGTCATCCCAAACAGCTCGTGTCTCAACGTCCAAACTCGAGGCGGCTTGGAGACAAGCTGGGATGGCAGCTTTGGCAATGGTGTTGTTGTTGTCGTTGACATCAACCAATGCATGGCGGAGGGCATTGCCGGCGATGATCAAGGCACAAGTTGCGATGAAGAAAGGGCGAAGTAGTCCCGATCGAGGGGGTGATACCACAAGGGCATCGATGTAGAATGCCGCTAGGGCATGAGCATTGAAGCAATCCATGTTGTTTGCAATTGCAATTGCAATTGAAGGCTTTTTGTGAGTTTGGGGAAGTGAAGGACCACAAGTGAATTGCACCACAGCGTGCTCTGTTGTAAGTTGATATTTTTCACTATGGTCAGTTGATATTTTTCCACGCTGACCAATCAAAAGAATGGAATCAATTCCACACCCGTAGTACAGCCCCTTATGAAGTTGATTGTCACGAGAGAGTCGAGCATCGACCCTAACCCTATTGATGCCCAACAACGTCCACGGCGTGCCCGTGCTCGACCATGATGCTGGCGTTATCAAGAAGCTGTTCCCGGCGCATGATGACGCAATTCAGCATGTAATGGCCTTCTATCACCGCCTTCATGAGTATCTCTAGCGTACCGAGGCAGGTCTCAAGCATGGCCAGGTCCGTAAAAGTCTTGGATTGCGAGAAACTGTTGACGAGGTAATTTCACGAGTACGATACAGCAGCGGAACAAACGAGGCCGGCTGTCGAGGATAAAGTTGATGGATAAGTAAATAGTTGTGTTGTTGTTCTGGATTACTTATTTATCTCGTATGCTGAACAATCAATGTGGAAGTAGTAAACATGATGATGTAAGAAGAATGATTCTCGTCAGAAGACGACTCCTCCCCAGAGTGTGCGCTCCATCTGATTTTACGGTTGTAAAGTCTAGCCATTGACTTATACTTTCGTCAGTGTATGTAGCTTCTGCTGATTTGGCACTATCGTTCCTTTGTGTCAGCTCTTTTCCCTCTACATCCACTTCATATCCTTCAAGATGACTGTCAGACGCTGTCAAGGAGTCTCCTCCGCCAAGCGGGCCTTCTTCCCCATCAAACGCCGAAGCATTTAAAGTACCAGAGTGAGCTGCCGGAGATTGAACTGAGAAAGTCGCCATGACATTTGATCCGTTTGTTATCGTTGGCAGTGTCGGCTTTGGCAGTGGAGGTAGAGCCGGCGCAGTTGGCGCCGCTGTTACTGATTGCGGAATCGCGTCGTTCTGGGTGCCAGGATCTCTCCATGGGCTGGGCGTGGGTGTTTCTGTTGTTATGCCACTCCCAGTGGAAACACCGGCCTCGCTCTCTGGCTCATCACCCACCTCTTCCTCCTCGATGATATTACCGAATTGATCGTATTTGATTTTGTCCTTGCATCCCGTGTCGGCAAAGCAGGTTTGGCCCACGGGACACTCTGGATCCTCCCCGGATGGGCATGGCCTGTTGCACGATGTCACGGCGTGCTCCCAATTCGTACCGCAGTAAAAGCCCTGTTGAGTGGATGATACCGTTGGACACGAAATTTCCCAGATCGAATTCGTGTTGCAATAGATGACGCCGGGGCCGCAGCTTCCATATCGTGATCGACACCACGATTCGACTTCGCATGGCTCGCCTGTGCAGGAATACTCGTTTGTTTCCGCCGTCGAGTCTACGGAAGCGATGCTCACTTGGACGCCCGCCTCGGACGGAGTGGGCGTAGGAGCAGCTGTGATGACTGCCAAGTCTGGCGAGTCTGGCTCCGCATTTTCGACATCTTGACCTTCCGTCGGCTCCGTAACGTCCGATTGTTCGCACGGCTGATATTTGGGGCACGTGACTTTGCCTTTGCCAAGGGGTTTATCCTTGACAAACTGTGTTTCGTCGTCTACTTGAAGTAATTGGTCCGTTGTGGTGATATCGACCCAGCTACTCGGGAAGTAGGATGGCAACGAGGAGGTGGCCATTTCCGTGGGACTGCCCGTTGATCTACTCGTTATCGTTGGATATGGCGTCAACGCCAATGAAGACGTAGGTCCGTTGGTCGGTTCCTTGGTCGGCGGCGCCACCTCGCCGGGCGGCATCGATTCCGGTACCGACGCCGATGATGCGACGCCAGAAGTGGGCCGGGCCGGCGACGCGGCGGGCCTAGTTCCGTCCGCCCCCCCTTCGCTTCCATCGATCACCGATGATGCCTCGGAAGCTACGACGCCGCACTCGTCCGCCACGACGCAAACCTCGTCCTCGGTACAGAACCAGTCGTCGCCCGTTTCGATGTACTGATTGTAGCAGTCCGTTAGAATGTCGCAGTCTTCGACCGGCACTTGATACCCCCCTTCGACCGATTCCCTCGACGCGCACCGGTGGCTCGATCGACCGTCGCCGCCGCCCTCGACTACAACCCCGCCGTCGCCGTCCGAGGGATCCGGCAGCGATGATACGGAGGAGGTTTCCTCCTCGGATGCATCGGAGGGCGTTGGCGTTGTCTGCGAGGGTATGGAGAAGGGGTTCTCGCCACTCCCCGGCTTTTGCGTGGGCGTCGTCTCCCCCTCCTCGCCGTCGCCTTCCTCGCCGCCACACCCGAACTCCACGCTCTCGCTGTCGTAAAAAGTCGAGCCGCTCTTGATCAGTTCCCCCTGATACCTGACCTCGTACCCCCCCTCGCCGTGATCGCAGCACAGCCCGTCCCCCCCGTCGTCCCTGATCGTGAACACGCGACATCCCACGATCGGGTTCACGCAGTGCGTCACGGTAGTGGTCTCCCCCGCCACGAGTCCCGACGACAACGACGTAGCGTTCGACGCGTTCGACGGTAGGGCGGAGGAGGATAGGACTTCCGTCCCGTTGGTATCGACGACGTCCCACGAGATCTCCTTCGGCCAGTTGTCGGGTGTGATCGCGATCTCCAACACGCCCTTGCACTGTGCGCCGTCCGCCCCGGACCCGTCCCCGCCCTCGACCCCGTCCGCGAATCCATCGGCGTCGGTGACCGCGATCGGATCCCCGAACTGATCGAACCCGGGCACCCATCCCGATGGATCCTCGCCGTACCCCCTCTCCTCCGGACATCCCGTGAAGGCGAAGCACGTCTCGTCTCCCGGACACTCAGGGTCCTCGCCCGATGGGCAACGCTTTCGGCACGACGACGTCACGTCGGACCACGAGTTGCCGCAGAAGAACCCCAGCTGCACGTCCGTTAGGGCCTTGGTGGCCGCCGCCGTGGGCGCCGCGGTCGTGATCGTCGCCGTGGGGGCGTAGCTCGTCGTGGGCGACGGCGTGGGCATCTGACTCGTCGACGGATGGGCGGTGCGGGCGTCGCAGTTGGACGTGTCGAAGCAAACCTCGCCCAACTCGCCGCACTCCAGCATCGTCCTGCAGTTGAGATGACACCGGCCGTTCGCGTCGTTCCAAGTTTTGCCGCAGAACTTGTGATCGGCCGGGTCGTTGGAGAAGAGGGGTCGGACCGGCGCCAATGTGGGCGCGACCGTCGAGTTCGTCGTCGCGGCCGCCGATCCGTCGGGGACGTCCCCGACGAAGGACTTGCCGCCCCCGTCCATGGAGTCGCACGCCGTGTCCGCGTAGCAGATCGTGGGGATGCTGTTGCCGTCCCGATCGACGAACGGCAGGCACTCGTCGTCGCGTCCGCTCCGGCAGTTCTGCCGCGTCGGACACCCAATAGACGCGTCCTCGTAGGACGTGCCGCAGAAAAACTTGTCTTCCTTACCTCCGGACCAGGTCACGACGTACGGCGCGCCGAGGACGCGCGCCGTGGGGTAGAACGAGAGGAACAGGGAGGGCAGGAGGAGTGGACTCGGTCGTCGCGACGGCAGTCGTCGTCGTTGTGGCGTCCTCCCGCCTGGGAAACGGACGACCGCCGTCGTGGAGCTCGCGCCGACGTCGTCGTCGTCGCGACGGCGCCGCCGACGGCCCGCCCGATGACGCGTCGCGTGGATCGTCGTCCTTGCGTCGTTATCGCGATTCATTTTTATTCTATATTCTATTCTGTTTACTTATCTCTCCATCGTGACCGCATGAAAAAATAACATTGAGTCGTCGTTTCGAACTCTGTCCGTTCGGATCGTGCCTTGTGTCGTCCGGGGCCGGATCGGATCCCCGAAGGGCTGTTGTGCGCTTGTGTCGGACACGGACAAAAATGCCTCCCCAAAGAAGAAAAAGATGCCCAGCAAGAATCGACGCACTACTACTCTACCTATCTACCTGGTGGAAATTGCAAATCAATCATAAAAAAAATATAAACTTATATCCTCTAAAGACATTTAATAGTGCAATCGTTTAGTTCATTCCCTTCTGGTCAGTTTGATATATGATACCTCCCTCTAGGGGGAAACGGGGTTATCATTCTCAACGTGAGCCATGAATGAGCGCGTATGTGTCACGTGAAGGCCAAATATTGCCACAATCTAGAGTGTTATTGCATCACATTCGTGAACTAGTAATACCCCGATCGGGGGTGGTGGTGGGCAGTCCACACCACATGGACGCTCTCATCATGGCTCGGACCACCGAATGCATGGTTTAGCGCGATGGAGGAGGAAGATGGTAGCACAGATACAGGAGGTGATAATAAAATAACATTAGATAAAGAATAATTAGTTATTAAATCAGCAATAGTTCGTCGCCTACGATACCATACCTTGCCCGCCTTTCTTGTTAATGTCTAACCAGAAATTTTGGGCAAGAATGTCATTCGGAAAGAAAGTTTTTCAAATATAGATACACAAACGGTGCCGTCACAATTTGGCAATCAAAACGGTCCACGACACCACCATGTCCCGGTATGAGTGCACCAAAATCTTTCGCTCCGTGCGCCCGCTTGACTGCACTTGCTAGGAAACCTCCGAACGGCGATACGAGGCTAACGTACAATGCCAACGTTAGGGCATGTCGACCGGCGTTAGTCACGCCATCTTTTCCCATCATGAATTTAAGTAGGGGGGCAGCAACAGCCAATGTTGAAATTCCAGCCCCAATGAACCCCTCGACAGTCTTTTTGGGAGAAAGACGCGGGAGGAGTTTGTGCTTTCCCAAGAGGACGCCAAATACGTAGGCCATGGTATCGTTGACGACGACCAGTAACGCAGGGAAGAGGACCCAAACAAGGCCGTATTCTTTGACAGTTTGGATCCAGAAAGAAGACTGACCAACCAGGAACAGCTGACGATTACATTCAACGCGAAGTTGTGGAGATAAGAGGATGCCAAGGTGCATTCTTGCAACGAAGGTACGGGATTTTGGCGGCCTTTCGGGTCCACTTACCAGTGAAAAATGGCAACACGCGACCTTACCGAGATAATTTCGGTACACATCTTCCGCCGCGGTACTCGAAATCATCGCAAGTTGAATGACGGCCGCGACAAGACTCACGGCAGACATTCCGAAGGTGATCAAATTCGTTCGATCCATGTCGACGGAGGTAAATTCCGTGAGGAATTTTCTGCGTGAGGACGTGCACAATGTGTGGTCAGGTGCTTAGTTGCCATGTGTGAGAAAATGAGACACAACAGCGATCTTCCGCGCGCACCTTCCGGAAGTCAGCATGATGGCCGTTGCAAACCACCACCATTTGAGTATCGAAATGTCAACATCCCCCGCACTGCTGATTCCAGTGAAATCTTCGACTATCGACGTGGATTCTGAATACATGGCCAGCTGCATTGCGAACACCAAGCCAATGAGTCCGTTACTTCCCGTTGTCTTGAGGAGAAGGTACACCGCGCCCAGCATTAGCACTGCGGGGCCTGTGCGCTCTTGGAGGTTGGAAAGTTTGCTTTTGGTGGAGGAAGCACTTGCGAGCACGGGTGGAGCCAGCGGAGGGGGGGGCACTGACACTGACACTGCCGCCTCGCCGACGACGTTGGATGAGGCGGCGACGGCACTCGCCGTTGCAGCCCTGGGCTCTTCCCCCTCCTGAAAGACGTAATTTCCGTGGTAGCTCCCCGTGACGATGCCGTCGTCGCCGCCATCGCCTCCGCCGCCGTCGTCGTCGCCCGCAGCACCCGGCAGCTGCTGTCCTCCTCGCAGTCCTAGCACGACGCGCGCGTCCGCGCCGTCGTCGTCGTCGTCGTCTGGTCGGCCAGCAACGCGAGATGATGACTGACGAGATACGAACGAACGAGGAGAGAGCCCGCCGCCGCGACGGCCGAGGGACGACGACGAGCATCCGTGTAGATGGCCCGAAATTCCCAGGGACAGCAACAACGATTTGGCGGCCCGCATGATATATTACGACTCGATCCAAGGATGACACCCGGGTTGGTGTGTTGTCACCATGTCAACACAGAATACACCTACACCTGAGAGAGTACCTAAGGTACTTACCATGGTACCGTTCGTATCGTTGGAGTAAGTTTTAACTACCTACCATAGAGCTACTCTTATCAAAGTCATACATAAAGTTCCTATGGTAGAAAAGGTCTTTCCGTCTCCGCCACAAGTCTACACGCGGGCCTTTTCCAGTCACTAGCTAAAAGGGCTTTAAGCTAATGGTGTAACTACACTAGTCTGTCCTCGCCATGAGCCCCCCTTGACGGCCAGACCAGACCATGTCCCGACAGTTACGTAATACGTTGGGGGTAGTGTTCCAAACCCTCTTGAAGAACTATGTCTGAAACCCATCCAAACCAGTGGGATGGAGGCTGCAAAACCTCACTCCACTGATAATTTGACGAGTGGCTATGCGTCCCCCCCTGAATGTGATCCAGAAGATACCATGCTGCGGTTCGGTTCCTGGGACGACTCTAGGACTCACGTCTTTTGAGCAGCCTGGTGTTTGAGACGTACGTCCACTAACCAGGGTCACGGTGCAGCCTCAGCCTTGCCACAGGCATCAGCATTCCCGTGCTCCCAGCACCCTGGGTCACAGATGGCACTAAGTGGCATTCTGGGAGGACGAAAGCCTATCAGAGGTCAACAAGTCCAAAGATGAATCATAAACTATGAGAAAACCCCCCAAAATAACAGAAAACCATGCCAATAAGGGCGCAAACAATTAAAGAAAGAGGAGGCCAAAGGCATGATCCAACTAAATTTCCCGGGCAAGGTGGGTGGGCGAAGAAAATTTGGGGGAGAATGTCGGCCCTGTGTCGGTTAATTAGACCGCCGTGAAGGTGCCATTTGACCCCTCCCAATCCCTTCAGACAAGCAGTCGACGGCAGAGACGGTGGCAACGCAATTCACTTCAAAAGCAAAAGGTCTTGATGAAGTGAGCTCGTTGCCTGGGTGCCTTCGTCCTGTTTGCTTAGTTTGAGGAGGCGAGTGGATTTATCAGTGAAGCGTGACCCCGCTGCTCCGATACTCCATTTCCCACCTTTCCAAACTAATTTCGAATAGTAGAATTCCCTCGTGGGCTCGCGGTCTTTCGCACGCCAGCGTGATCTTATTCGCGCGCCACTATTCCAAAATAATACTCAGTGATTCCCACGTGCGCTCCCATAAGACTTGATCATTTCTGAGACGTGTTGGAGTCTTTCTGAGGCACATCAAATTCTATCCTACCTTCCGCGGTGGGAGTCAATGAGCTATGACCCGTCGGACGAGTCATTGTCATGGCTCCAAGCTTCGGGGCAGGACGGGATCAACAAACAGCTTGGCACTCTGTGCCTTGCTTGTCTTGTCTTGGAGGCTTAAGACCCGCTTAGCCCCTTGGCACGCTGTGGTAGTTATCTGTCTAGAGTAGAGACAATGATATAGACGTTTCTTGGAACTGTAAGAAACCCGCCCAACGGTCAAAATAAGACCTCCTACGAGTACATACGATTATACCTACTCCTAAGTAGGAGTTAACATAGGTAGTTAGAGAGTATCGTAGAGTACGATACACATTCAATAAAAAGTGGACCCATCCCTCCACAAGATATGAGGGAGAGGAAGCAAAGAGGAGGAGCGAGGAGGAGGAAGGATAATGACCAGACAACGCGAACGGCGGAGGAATAAAGCGGAGCAGAGCGCAATCAACAATCACACAATAATATTTGATTAGTGCTTGTGGCGAAACATGTCCTTTCGTGACTTTACGCCGCGAAATAACCACAATGGCCGACAGTACACCCCCCAACAGCTGAAAAAGAATTCCCTCCGCAGGGCGAGGAGCGGCAGCAACATGAACACGAATAATATCAGGCCGATGGCGCAACGATTCGACTCGATCGAATTCTGCAGATCGAAATCAGAATCGGACTACGTCGTGCAAAGCCTGATCGTGCAACAGCGCGAGGAGGAATATGCCATTCAGGTGATGGAACAGCGCGAGGAAGAATTGCGGGACATACACCGGAAGATGCACGTTGTCAACGAGATATACAAGGAACTGGGGAAAGTGGTGGAACAACAGCAGGATCAGATAGATCAAATAGAGGGTGAATTCGAGGGGGCGGCTGAATCCACGAGGCGAGGGCTGGAGCAGATCGAAAAAGCGAATAAGAAACGCGAGAGGCGGAAGGATGAGAAGGACGGCGAGGGAGGGGGCGGGGACGGTCCGGACAAGGCGAACCAGTTCTTCCTGTTTCGCTATTTATCGAAAACTGCGTCAGAAATATCCAAATTGCTCTCAGTCTGTGGAGGATCTGGGAGTATTAATTTTGTAGACGACGGATGCTGTAAACCGTGAGAATGGATTGGGCGATAAATGCCAAGCGACCATTTCTGTCACTGAAATACACAAAAGATTCAATGAACAATAGGAAAAAAACATTTAGATGCTACCTTGTGCGAATTTTTTTACCGCCCACCTTCCCATTTGGACACATGATTAGCCTCCCTCGGATGCTTAATTGCTTTTTCCGATTGGCTCCCCCCAACAGAGGCTACGATACTGCTGGTACCTCCACAATACCCTTGTCAATGTTCCTCCAACTGGTTGGGAATTCTCTGGCGTACGTTGGGCCGTAGACGGATGAGTAATGCTCGTAAACCCTCTTTTCTTTATCCCCTGTGTAGTAGAAGGAATTATGCAGTACACCCATCTCCCAACCGTCTGATTTCTCCTTCTGAGAATGATAACCGCGCATGCGAAAGATGAAACCTGAGAATGTGGAATGGTAGCATCCGAAGAATACCCGGGATCTGGACGCGACGACTTGGTCAATCATGCCAAAGAAGTTGGTGTTGACCCCCACGAGCTCCTTCGCGAAATCTTTGAGATATACGAGGTCATAATGATTCGCCAATGGCTCGAAGAAATCCTGTTTCTGATGATCAGTCGCAACGAAAATAGTCGAGTTGAACGGGATCTCATCCTTGACATTCGCCAATATTTGATCCGCCTCTAGCCGCGTGTCTTTATACTGAAAATCGCCACGTCGAATGTGGAAGGCGTCGAATTCTCCTTTGGGATTATCGCCCCGACCGCGCGCCCTCCTTCGTACAGCATCAACGACTCGCGCCGCGGCACATTGGATTTCGTCTGAATATCTCAAGTGATCACGCACGAATCGCTTCGACCATAAATCATGCCGCCAATCCTGTGTATACGCAAGTGTCCCGAGGCGCAACATAGTTCGAGATACCATGCTGAGAGGACGTAGTCACGGCGTCGGGGGGATTGCAAGTGCGGTGCGCGATAACTTACCTCGAAGTAAAGGAATGCGTAAAAGTGAGTGAGCATCCTCACCCTCTTGACGTGATAGCACATGTAATGCACCACGTCCGCCGCCTGCATCTCCTGATCGTATATGCAAAGTCGTCTCATACCCCGTCCGGTCACGGCCTCGCGCATCCTATCCAAGGACGACGCGTCCACCGGCACCGGATTGTCGTTATACCTGTCCCTGCCTCCTCCCCCGTCCGCCTTCTTCGCCTCGGCGAACATCTCCGTCAACTCCCGGAAGTGTTCCGGTCCGTCGTCGGACGGGAAGGCCGCGAGGCACTCGTTCGGATTCCAATCCAGCGGCGTGAGGGCCACCTCCCTGAGGTATTCCTTCAGCGGCTTCGGATCCTCCCCGTCCCAATTCGTGCGATTGTTTGGAGGGAACGCGACCTCTCCCGAGGTGAGATTTCTCAACCGTCCCGCCATCGCCTCGGTCAACAGGAATTCCTCCATCCCGATTATCTCGAGTCCGGCGTGCTCGTATCCGATCTGCTCCATGTGATAAAAGTCCTCGAAGGAGAAGTGAGTGCGCTGCTTGTCCCGATCCTTCCGCAGCAGGTACACCCCCTGGGACGGAGGCAGGACGAGCGTCCGACCCATCGCGTGGGCCATGACGACTATGGTTTCCATGGCCATGCGCGCGTTGTTGAAGCCTCCCCCTGTATAATATATGATTGGCATAAAAAACAACGAGAGGATGTATGGCATATATATATATACATACACACACGCATATATATACACTCAGCACGAGCGCGAAACGAATATATAATGCCTGAATAATTTACCAGCGTCGTCGTCGTCACTCGTCGTTTAACGTTCGTCGAACGTCGAACAGACACACGACTCACCGTCTGGCTCGAACGTGAGGTACTTCTTCCTCCCCACCTCGTTCCCGATCGGAGACTTGAACGCGGCGTCGCCCTTGACGTCGCTCCAGTATACCATCTCGTCCGTCGCATCTCCGTCGTCCGGTCCGCCGTGATCGACGCAGCTCAGTCCCGCGAGGTCGTGCGACAGCGGGGCCATTTTGGGCGTTGGTCTTGGCGTGGGAGGACAATCCCGTCGCACGCTCGCGTCGCACTCCTCCCACAGAGACGGATGCGAGCCTTTGACCCCTCCCCCCCCCCTCCTTTTCTCGCCGTGTGCCGCCTTGGCCAGCCCCCCCATGTGCATCATCTCGAAGTTGCTCTTCGCGACGTCTTGTACGCGACGAGGATCCGCGATGCGATGGTGGAGGAGGTTTCCGGCCAACGCGACGAAGATTACCGTGCCGACGAAGACGAGGTAGGTCTTGGACGAGGCGTTCGTTTGGGGTTTAGTCCGCGCCGCCATCACTGTTGTGGAGTTACGAGGAGGAGGTAAGTTGAGAGCGTTGAATGTTGAATGTGGAGTGGAGTGTTGGCTAAAGAGACAAAATCGCAAGGGCGAACAAAGGCATGCAGCGCAGGCTGGAATTGTAGTATTGTGTCGGTTCGCAAAAGTAAATAACTTAAAAATGACTATTATTTTTGCGTTATCGCACAGAAACGGCACTTTTGGTGAGAAAATTAAAAAAATGACCAACGTGTTTTGTGTTTTTCGCTTTCACACAATTTTCCCAAACGCGCCATTCGCCATGGGAGACGTCAGCATCCACCTCCTCCTGGACTCCTCCTCCTCCCAGCGAGAGGTTGTCGTCGTCGACGACGGTCCGTCGTCCTTTCGCCTCCGCTCCATCTCCCGCGTCCTCCCCGCCGATTCCTCCCTCTCAGAACTGGTGGACGTCGTGTTGTCCGAGATGACGGTTGACGTTGCGACGACGACAACGACGACGACGACGACGACGACGGACGACATCGAACATTCGCGACGATCCATCGCGCTCGATGGCCTCGTTGTCATCGACGCGTCGTACCACCCCCCGCGCGACATCACCTCCGACGTTCGACGATCGGGCATTCGCACCTCGGGACCGTCGAGTGTGACCCTCCACTCCATGGGATGGTATCCGTCGGGCAAACTCGTCGTGCTGCAAATGTCGACGACGAGGCCCGTCGCTTCATCGTCAGACGGAGTTGACGGGGATGGGACAGCGCGATCCGCGCTGTTGGATCGATTCGTCGAGTGGCACGGTCGTAACGCGCTCCTGCTCGACGAAAACTTCGAGTACAACGTCCAGACGACGTCTTGCGGCGGCGTCGCACCCCGCGAGAAGGTTGGTCCATCGTCGTCGTGCGACGCCGTCGTGCGATGGACGGGGGGGGATGGCGCGTCGTCGTCGTCCGTGGACGACGGGGAGACTGCGACGGCGTACGCGAGGCCCTCCGAGATACTCGACGCCGTGGCGAGGAGGTCGACGACGGCCAACGCGTCGTGCTCCTTGTCGTCCTCGACGATGACGATGACGACGACGCCGGGAATGACGAGCGGGAGGATGAGGAGGAGGCGGACGGAGTGGGAGAGGACCCGTCGCCTCGACGCCCTGCTGCGAGGTCTCGAGGACAAAAAATCATCGTCGGGGAAGAAGGAGGAGAAACAGAAACAGCGGGCGGTGTCCGAGAAAGTTCGATCCATGCTCCTCAAATCCAGATCCGAGGGGGATGAGAAATTGAGGATGGTGGATCAATTTCACCTCGAGGTCGTTCGGCTGTGGGATGCTCCCGCCATGACGGTGGACACGATGACGAGCTATCGATTCTACTCGCTGCAGACCACAGCGGGGAGGGTGGCGTTCTCCGTCGTTCCAAACCTACTAGGGAACGAGAGGGCGTCGGAATTCCTGGTGCGTTTTCCGCCGCCAGCCGACGGGGACGACGATGATACGCGACGGACCCGCTATAGGAGGCTTCCCAACACGATGACGTTGCACGACGCGCAACGTGCCGGGTGGCTCCGGGAGTTCGACTCGGTCTTGATTCGTGTTTATTCCCTGGTCGCCGCGGTCGGTCGCGACTGCGGCGCCACGATGACGGACGACGGCGTTGATGTCCGCGGGCCGAGCAAGTGCGTCTTGGATCCAGATAGCGACTTCGATGAAATGACGGAAGGAGACGATGACGACGATGAGGAGGAGGAAGTTATTGTAAGAAATGACACTCGGGGATGTGCCGAAACAAGCGACCATCAGGCAAAGACAATAGTGGATGAGAATCACGATAACGAAGAGTCCGGACTTCCCGACGATGTGATGTCACGACGACAATGTCTGCTCCAACAACGGATACATGGGATATTCCTTTCCTTGGATGAGAATATGAAGACTAAGAGGAAGCCGACATCGGAGCAAGTCCGGAGAATGCTGATCAAGTCGAAATCGACGGGCAACGCGCGCCTTAAGCAGGAGGATCGATTGTACATCGAGGTGGTTTTATTTCGCGATGATGACGACTACGACGAAAAAATGACAAATGCCCCCCCTTCTTCTTCGTATTCGTCATCCTACCGATTCTTCTCCAAACAGAATGATCTGCGGCATATCATCGCAACAGTCCTCAACGGAGACTTAAAAACGACATCCTCAGACCAAAACGACGTCGATGCAATGGGGATTGAATTTATCGTTCCTCGTCGTGATGTCAATGCCGCCCTCGATGGCCTGGATGGTTGTGTGTCGTACTGGGCTATGCCTGCGTCGTTAACGCTAGGCGACGCGATCGAGAAGGGGTACGTCGAGAATTTTGGTGTTGTCGTTATTCGTTTATGCAACATCGTCGATGAGGGAGGCAGCTATTGCCTTTGCTATAAGTCATGAATAGACTACTTAGTGTCTATCAACTAACGTAGCACGGTGTTGTAATCTATTTAATGATTATTAGATTAACCCACGTTCTTTTCTCTAGACACAACTTTACTATATACTCCCATCGTTCCATTCTATGGTGAACGGGAGTTATCGCACCTTTCATATTTCACTCAAAGCTGATGGCCAATTCAGGCACGCCCTCCCCGTAATTCCACCTCCTACCAGCGAAGAAAAGGAATCCACCCGATTCGGTCGAAAGCCTAAACGTCGCCTCTTTTGCCGCCTTAACGCTCCCGTTCAAGATCGACGATGTAACGTCCACCTTGATCAGGTGTAATTCAACGTCGCCCATCGCCCCCGCCCAAAAGAACGTGTTCACAGTCACGGCGGCCGTCGAGTTGGGTGGTTTGTTCCACATCACATGATCCTCCTCCCATCCCCCGGCATTCGGCAGCAGGTCCACGCTCACCCTCGTGCCGCCCTCGTCGACGTGGTCGTGCGATTTCAGGTACAGCAGGAGCGCGGCCCTAACGACGGTCTCGTTCATGGGCTGTTGGGAGAGGTCGAATTGCGTGAACGACACGCGCTCGTCGCACTCCACGCCAAGCTCCTGAAGTCCCGCGAACGCGTTGTCAGGCTCGGACCGTTCGATCGTGGCCAACGCGGCCGGATCGACGGTCACGGTCAACGAGGAGGGCAAGATCGGCTCTCCCTTCCAGGTGGGACTCGGCGACGCGACAGTCGGCGATTGTCCTGGGGCCAGGGAGCTAAGCGTGGGATGGTTGGGGTTCCTGGTGTGGTGCATGTTGGGGTGGGTGTGGGTCTTTCCCTCCCCCTCGGCGACGGACGAATCGACGCCCGCGAGGGACTGTTGTTCCTTGTTGTGAATCGCCATCCCGATCAGGTCCCCCACGAAGAACAACGCGAGCGCGAGTGCCACCGCGAAGAGGAAGATGGACAGTCCGAAGAGCGCCCGCCGACACCTCGCACTGCGCCTTAAGGCGTCCTTGACGTCCCGGGGCGTGCCGTTGAAGAAGATGTCGGCGACGCCGCGATCCTCGATGCTTCGAGACTCGTAGCCTACGAACTTGCCGCTCGGGCTGAATTTCGGCGTGAGGGCGTCGTCCGGGGTCCCGTCGACGCCCTTTCCGAACTCCTCGTCTTCGACGACGATGGCGTTGCCGCCCTTCATGCCTTTACCTCCTCCTACGAGGAGGTCCCGCGCGCGCTGACGAATAAGCTCGTCGTCGCCGTCGCCCGTATCATTCCCCTCGTTGGCCATGACGCCCAGCGCCTGGAAGACGCCCTCGGGGGGTGCGGGCTCCACGGGATCGTGCCCGAGTGAATCGACGTCGTGGACCGCCGCCATTGTTCGAATTTCGTTCAAAACCAACTTGTGCGATCTTGTCAAGCTCAATAAATAATAAATAAATGCAAAAAAATCCAATTGTTCTTTGGTGGGGCTCCTTTAATGCATGCGTGTCTTCTCTCTCGCGGTCCATCCTATGCCCTCATTTTCTTTCTCTCGGACAGACCCCCCCTATCTTCTACGAATTCCGATGCGAATTTCAGTTTTCACACGAGCCCACACAAACAAACGGAGAGAAAGATAAACACTGCCACTCCCGCCATAAAAAAGCAAAAGAGGTGGGAGAGATTCCATTCACTCCACGTGGAGAAATCCTCTTACACTGCGCTTCATTGGCCGGCAAGGCAACTAACCGTCCATCTTCTATTCTAATAATAGAGGAGTAACAAAATAATATCCAACTCTCTCCCCCGCCGCCCCTCCCCCCCCACCCAAGCAAGAGCAAACGATCCCCCCCTAAATATATATACATACACAATAAACCATGTCCCTCGCCACGACCGGAGGGGGCGGAGGGTTCTCCGGCGGCGGCGCCGGATTGTCCGCGGCGGCCATGGCCCACGGCGGACCCAACGCCGCGAACGCCATCGCGTCCCAGCAGCCCTCCTTCTCGTCCCATCGCGGCATCCCCGGCGGCGGTCACGGTCACGGGGCCGCGCCCCCCCCCGGCACGGGCTACGCCGCCCTGGGAGCGGACCTGCTCGACAGGACGCAATCGCTCCTCAGCGCCAGGGCCGTTAGGAATTCGTCGAGCATGCCCCTCGTGGCGATGGACCTGTACGGGGACGATTGCGGCGTGGCGTACTTCCCGCCCGTGCCCTCCGCCGCCGACGACGACGGCGACGACGATCCGATGAAGGCCGCGGCGAGGAACGCGGCGAGGCTCCGATCGGGGACGCTCGCGCGGCACGTCGTCGGGGGGGGGGGGACGGGGACGGACCTCGCGCTCAGGCTCGACGACGCGATCGCGCACAGGGCCGTAAGGCGATACCTCAAGGAGGGGGGGGGGGAAGGACGCGCCGCCTCCGCACTGCGTCGGGCCGTCGTCGTCGTCGACGACATGGCGAACGCGAACGCGAATGCGAATGCGAACGCGAAAGGAGGGGGAGTCGGCGGCGAGCCGCCGATCGTCGTCGTCATCCCGCGCCCGCACCTCGTCCTGGGCGCGCGCGGCGCGGGGGACCTCAACGACGCGGCGCTCTCCGCGCTGTCGCACCTCCTCCCCCCCCACGCCGACGGCGGCGGCGGCGGCGGCGGCGCGGCCGACGACGGTCGGGAAGAGGAGGAGGACGAAGATACGACGACGACGACGACGACGACGACGACGATGATGCCGGTGTCCGTGACGACGATAGGGAAGGACGGGAGCGCGAGGACCAACGGGGACGACGGCGACAGGGTGGCGTTTAAGCTTCGGCTGATGAATTCCAAGAAGAAGAAGGCGATGACGATGATGCCGGAGGAGGCGCTCGCGCTGATCGTGCTCCGGTGCAAGAAGGTCGCGCACGAGGCGTGCTACGGGAAGGAGGAGGAGGACGACGACGACGAGCCCGTCATCCAGGAAGAGGACGACGCCGGGGGGGGAGACGTGGGGGTGTTGGGAGGAGCGGTCGCGGAGGAGGGGGGGGAGAGAAACGACGAATATCCGGATTATCCATCGGCGTTCGCCGTGCCGGGCTGGGCCGCCATGGACGCTGCCGTCGAGGCGTTGATCGACGCGTCGAACCACGCCGCGTCGTCCGGCGCTTGCGGTCCGACGTTGCACCAGCGCTCCGTCGCCGCGCTCGTCGGGGCCCTCCTCCCCCCCGGCAGTGCCCCGCCCAAGAAATCGGCGAGCGGGCGCACGATCAAGGATCCCGACGACGGCGCTATTAAGCCGTCCGCGTTGCATCGATCGCTCGCGGAGGCCTCCTCGTCGAGGGACGCGGAGGCGCATGCCGCGGCCGCTAGGGCCGGAGACGCCGAGGGGGAGACGGTCGTCCCCTTCGTGCCGCTGGTCGTGATGGTCGGTGCCACGAGGGACGGGATCGAGGTCACGGCAATGCGCGTGTCGAAGCCGCAGACGAACTGGCCGAATATGGAACTGCACTGCCCGTACGGAAACGTCGGCGTGATATCGTCGGTCTGTCACGCCTCCGCGGATCCGATTGGGATGCTGGAATCGACGTTGGACGAGGTGCGCGCGCAGGTGGGCAAGTTCGCGCCGGAGAGCGAGGAGCCGACCGCGTTCGTCACGTACGGGTCCATCGCGACGCAGGTCGGGCTGGCGACGGGGCTCAAGGCCGCCCTGACGAGGTACGGTATCGAGGGGAAGGACGACGACGATTGGGACGGGTGGGACGCCGACGTACCCGTCCTATCCACGAGGGAGGATTGCGTCTCGCTCGGACTCGCAGTCCTAGCCGCTTCGGTACATGGTAGGGTACGCCTCGCCGTGTCCGAGAAGGGCAAGGACGGGAAGTACCGCACGAAGGCGAAGCTGGCGGTGGCGGTTCAGGACGCTTCCCCCTGCGCCGTGGCCGTATCGTACAATTACTTCGGCGGGGTCGACGACGACAAGTGGACGGCGCCGAAGGCGATATTCGACTTCGACAGGCGCGTGCCCGCCGGTCCCTATCGAATCGATTTCACGGCGGCGGATTGCGCCGCGCATGTGAAGCACGGCAAGTTCATCGAGGACGAAAATATGCTGATCGAGATGGCGAATGGCCTGACGGGGGCGCGGGGCATCCCGAAGAGGGAGGAGGCGGCGTTGCAGCTGCGCTTTCGCATCTTCCAAAGAACTTCCCGGGGAGGGAAATGGATACGGGTGGGCGACGACATGCTGCCGTTGACCGTAAAACACAGCCAGAAGGACGAGGGCGAAAGCGGATACGGGGACCTCGTCGCGATAGAGAGCGCCGTCTTGGAGATTAGCCTGAATGCCGTCGGGTTGATCACGACCAAAACTATCTCCAACAAGTGAGTTCGCACGCTCGTCACCATGTCGTTGTACCTTCGTTTTGCGCGTTCCAATGATGATTCTGTATACAGCTCCCGCTTGCCCCCAAAACTTCTCTGTTCGCTTCTCATCGCTTATCATCTCTCTTTAAAAATACCGTACTTTCGCGCCCAGCGAGACCATTGTCCAGGCCACGAAGTCGGCACGCAACTCCAAACTTCTGCAGTATGGTTTGATAATCGGTTCTCTATCCTTCATGGGATTCTTCTTAGTCAAGTCCTACGTCGACGAGCGGGTGTTCGAAAGAGACACGGAGCGAGTCCTGGCCTATTACAAGCGCGCGGCGAAGAACTCGATGCACGACGGCGACGTCCGCGGTGCGCGGTATCTGGTTTGGAAGTACAAGGGGAAGAAGGACAAGCTGTGGAGGCGGTTGGAGGTAAAGTACGGCATCCCAGTGAAACACGCCTGGGAATGGGATGACGAAGACGGGGACGGAGAGAAGAACGGCGGGGCAACCGAGGAAGAAGAGGAGGCGGAAGATTTGGACGATAAGGACGACATTGGATCGGAAAAAACAAAGGGCGGTGATGGCGACGAGCTGTGAAAAAGGTGCTCTATTAGTTGCTCTTTGAGCGACGGTGTTCAATGCAATGCGTCCAATCTATCTGTGCTAGAATTTATGGACGAAGCACTCCGGCCATGACCGAACACTTTTTGTCGCTAGTCTCTAGAAATCTTCTCTTAATCCTGTTTAGCCCAACCATTTCTCATAAACTGCTGAGGTAAATATTCATCGACTCGAAATGAACAAGATGAATGTGTTGCGAAATTCTAGTAGCCTTAGTCGTCTTGGTCGTGGTCGCCCACTGTAGTCATTGTCACCGTGGGCTCCCATAAATATCTATATAGTCATCACGCGACACTATTATGGATATATGCTGTCAAGCATTTGGCAAAAAAACACATCCTGATCCTGTACCACACACTCCTCCAGCATACCCAAGAAATCTGCGTCTGCACCAGTAGCAAACTCAAATAATTTATAACAAAACATGTCTTCATTACCCCAATAACTTTCCGCCATGAATGCCTCTTTGATATATGCCTCTGAATCATACTCCATATTATTTTTGCCATTTTAATCGTCAACTTGTAGCACAGCTTATAAAAGTTGTATTCCAACAATTTGGCATGTTTGCAAGCCTCCTTGTCATGCTCCTCAATCTGCCTTGATCTCTCTAGGCAACGTCATGGTTTTCTTAACACCATCCGTCCTTCCTTCGCGCTGCTCTCTAGCTTGACAAAAGCAAATTTGTCATGATTTTGCATGCATCTAGCAGGTGTGCTCCACCTTTTGTCTTAAAGATGATTTCAAACCATGTGTAATACTACAGGTCCGGTAACAATTGAGAAAAAGTTTTTAGTCGACTTCCTGGAAAGTACTTAGCTACTTTCACCAATTTTCGCTAGCTAGCTTTGTTTTACGTTCATACCTTTTTGGTACATACGTTATCACGGGCAAAGCTAGCGAAAATTGGTGAAAGTAGCTAATGACTTTCCAGGAAGTCGGCTAAAAACTTTTTCTCAATTGTTA
>JALLAZ010000226.1:0-25670 GCA_036939755.1 Stephanodiscus triporus
CAGATTCGATATTACATGGTATCCTTGCCATGTCATATCGAATCTGGAAATTTTAGGCATTTTTCCGGTATGTAGATTCGATTCCACATAGCAGCGAAATCATGTGGAATCGAAACTACGCATGTGAAATCGAAACTCCATAGATTCGATTTTAGCTGCGACAGATCAACTCCCGGGCTGCCATTAATACAACTTGGTCCATAACCTTGGTCACACTGCAGCTGTGTCCAGAAGGGACATGAATATTGACAAGATAATGGTGGCTCTTCTGCCAAACGGTAGGATCAAGGATTGTACCACAAATGTGAATGGATTGACACCATGATGAATGGATTGACACCATCGTCTTCAGTATTCTCTCCGTTAAGAGGTTGGACGCTCTTGACTTTGTTCTGCGCCAGCTGTGGTGGTCATTTGAGTCACCTTTGCAGCAATGAGGAGGCCAAAGAAAGTGAACTTCATGATAAGCATGAATGGGGTGCAATGAGAAAATGGTGGAAAGGGAGGCAGGCATTGTAAGACCAATGCAAAGGTGCTTTGAATAGAGATCTAGGACTTGACTTAAGTTGATGGTAAAAAGTGATCTTTAATCTGTTATTGGTAAATGTTTAAATAAATAAAACTGAATAAAACTTGTAATTTAGCATAGGATATCCTCCCCCATGGAATTTGAGAATTGAAAACAAGAATTGTATCAATGCCATGATTGATAACTGTTCACGTTGGATGTAGGGAGTGATCCATTGGATACTGACGATATCCACATAAGCACCGCACTGAATCTTGACAGTGCCATTCGCAATCACCTCAGTGATAGCAAAGGGGCCTTGAGCATATGTTGAGGGTGAAATCTTACCACTGCCGCATGGTTCATATGACTTCTTGAGTACCAAGAGAACTTTGTCTCCGTGCTTGTACTCATGAACCACATGCTTTTTATTTTCCTCGGCGTTGTTCTCCTGCGCCAGTTTGAGATGTAGCACTTTGATGCACTCCCAATCAACCAACACCTTCTGTCAAAAAAGCATATTGTATCCAAATGCTAACTGAGCTGGTGAGTAAGTTCTTCTGGCCGGTGATGCTGCACGAAGAGCAAAAGCACACACTTGAATCAGTGTGAGCTCCAAAGATTGTGGCACAAAGTTGTTCTCCAAGAATGCCGTGGATGCGGTCAACAACCGTGTTGGCCGTCGGATTTTTGATTGTTGTCAGTTTGCTCTCAATTCCATAGCTGTCAAGCATCTCCTTACATTCACAACCCATGAGTCAGGACAGTTGTCATGTACGACCTTCCATGGGCGAGGGTAGCAGCATAGCCATTCTTTGTCAAGTGCAGTAGCAGTCACAATTGACGACACAGTTTTGATCCAAGCAAACTTGCTCCATCCGGTGCATGCATCCACCATCGATAATAGGTTGATTTTGAACGTTTTAGTTTCTCCCTTCTCCTCATCAAATCATCTGACTTTCCAGGGTCTGCATCAATCGACATGAACAATCTCCCAAGGATCTTTATCATGAAGGACTGAAGTGAGTGGAATTATTTTGTAAGACTTTTTGTTGGTATTTTTGTTGCGTTGACATTCTTTGCAACTGAGCACGTGCTGCTCAACCATTGGACACAAACCCTTCCAAGTAAACATTTGATCAATCGAATTGATAATCCTGGTGATTCTGGCATGTTGCAAGTTAGAGTGATACCCCTCAACAATCCGTTGTTGGATGTCCTTTGGGACCCAAACAAGGCCGTTGATAGTGGTGACTTTGCCGCCGTCAATAGATTTGGCTCCAAGTCTCTCTAGCATTTTTCCAGAATCAATCCATTGTTGGAGTTTCGCATCGCTTCTCTGAGCAATCATAATGCATTTCATGTCAAGGGGGAAGTGGTTGCATTCCTCCCTGTCCAGATTATTCTGCAAAATCAAAAAAAGCTCTTTCACAATTTCCATTGGTTTGTTGTCCACCATTTCAAGTCAACTAAGACTGTCCGCTGCAGTGTTGTCCGTCCCTTTGATGTGGATGAATGTTGCGCCGTATTCTGAATCCAGTAAAATTTGTGCTCTTTGCTCTCTCAAATTGACGTGGACCATGTCATCGCAAGTGAGGTTTTGATGATCCATGTAGATTCAAATTTTGCACCTCCAAATAATCTGTTCAAAGTGCTTGCACGCTTTAATCGCTGCTAAAGATTCCTGACCTGTGACCTGTATTTTAGTTGGGTGACATTGAACTTGCGTGAAAAGGTACTGATTACTGATGATGTTTCCATCTTGTGCCAGCACCGCTCCCATAGCATATGTGCTGCTCGCGTCAGGGTATATATCATATGGGCAAGAGAATCACTTCCAAAACCACTGCTTTTAGCTTGTCAAATGCTTGCTGCTGTTCCTCCCCCCAGATGAACTTAACATCCTTCTATGTGAGTCGAGAAATGGGTTCGCAAATCTCAGCTTGACGCGGTATGTGATTCTTAATGAAATTGACCACACCAAGAAGACTGTGCACTCCCTTAAGGATGGATTGAGTCAGAGAATCACACTCACTCGTGATGGGAGAGGTTCGTATCCTGTCCAATCAATTGATATTCAAGGTATTCAATGGACTCCTGGCAAAAAGGACTCATGTCTGCACTGACCTGTAGCCCATGCTCTCCTATCTTTTTGAGAATCTCATCCAGAATTGCGAGATGCTCCTCGAATGATTCTCCCTTGAAATGGAGAATATCGTTGATGTATGGGAACGGGCATTGCTCTCCCATGTCCGCAAAAATATGAGCTATTCTTGCCTGGAAGAGGTTCGATGCAGGCATTACCCCCATGGGCAATGTGAGGCACTCGTAAGCACCAAAGGGCACGACAATTTTGAGTTTCTTTCTTGCCTCATCATTCAGCGGGATCAACGGGTAGCCCATGTTGAGATCAATGCTCAAGCATACAGAAATCCCCTAATCAAAGTGAGAATCTCTTCTGTCGTCCAGCGAGGAAATTCACAACAAACGAGATTTGCATTAACTTGACAGAAGTTGATAACAAATCAAACCGTACCATTTTTCTTCAGCACTCGGAAAGCTGGGAAGGCCCATTTGCATTCTTCAAATTCTTCCAGTGTGAGGTGACCGAGGCATTCAATCAAACACTGCCAAGCGACCTTGAGCTCCACGACCTCCCAAATTTTGTAGCAAAATCAGGTAAGGTTTTGCATGGTGTGGAATTCCATCATCTTTCAAACGTATTTCAACCAGTGTGCCATTGTAATAGCCGCATCCACCTTTGAAAACGTCCTGGTTTTTGACCAGAATGTTAAATAACAATGCTTGCTTTGCGGACGTTAGTTTCGTCCCATCGTGCTTCGGGACCTCCAATAGATCGGGCATTTCATAAACAGCCTTTAACAAGTTTGCTTTGGTTGGTTTGGTTAGAAATAGATCTTCAGCAAAGCTGACGGCTGGCATGATTTTCGAAATTCCTGCCTTTTCTGCTTCTATCTTGGATTGCTTGCAAATACTTTGAATGCATGCATCAGGCCAATATCCACTAGGGACCATTGGAACTTCAATATCGGGTCCCCAGGTAATTGTTTTGTTTGTTCATGATAGATCGATTCAAGCACATCCATCATACCAACTCCCATGATGATGCCATATCCAAAATCTCCCGATTCTGGTGGGGCCACTTCAAATGTTGCTGTGAAAGTCCGATTACGACTAAGTGCTGGGAGTCAAACAAAGTCAATTGTCACTGAGATATTCATCTCTATAAGTCCATTTGCTGTAAATATATGATTCTCCCTTTTGATGTTGGAATTCGTAGCCAAGTGTGTTTGCAAAAGGATGTGACATCATTGCAAATCCTGTGAAACTATTATCAATTTAGACAGTTGTTGCATGGCGTGTTCCTTCCTTCCCTGGATCTTCAAGGATGGTGATGCCATTCACCTGCTTGTTGTTAGATGCTTGAACCATCATGGCCAAGCCGTCATCAGATTCAAGGTTGAGATCCTCGTAATGATTGTTGTTGATCTCAGACGTCTTTTTGGATGTTGAGTTGCTCCCCTTGGTGATTCTTGTTATCAGGGCAATCATGCCATTCATGTTTGCCGTCATGTTTGCGGCAGAGCATTTTCTTATCGTCTTTCGATTTTCCACCCTCTCCCCCATTGATCTGTTTTCCATTGTTCTTATCTGACTTGTGATCCGAATTGTTATGTTTCGGATTCTCCTTCCTCTCTAGGAATGCAACTTCAGCTTTAAGGTCAAGCTTTGTGTTGATAATCGACAATAATTTGAGAATCTCATCTTCATCATCAAGATTGTCACCGCCGTCCACAATATTTTCCATAAGCTTTGGGCAGAAGACTTTTTGTGACGACCTTATTTTACTCCTCAATTATGTACTCATGAGCAAATTTGCAATGGTACGGTAACATCGAATTGATTTGGAAGAATCTTTGGGCACCATTTTGAAGGGTGGAGTTGGGAGGAATTTTAATCTTTTCTTCGTTCAACACTTTGCACTGTTGCTTATAAGCTTTTGGACCAAACGTCTTTGTGCTTAATCTTTTCAGCAACCAAATGAATCCATCTTTATCAATGTTATTCCAATCCGCTACATCTCCCATGATATTCAGCCAACCTTTCTTAGCCTGACCAGTAAGTGCTCGATGCATTGATTGTCCAAGTTATTGCGAATCGCCATTGTTCCACATGTCACATAAATCGCCTAATCCAACGATTTGATCCATGAGAATCACTAGGCTTGCATTAATATCTCCAGTTTTGAAGCACATGATTTGTTCGGAGACTTCAGAGTAATCCGCTTCATAGAATATGGCTTTGATTTTGCTATCATTTAGTTTGGGATCCTTAAAATGCAGGATGCATTTGAGTTGAGTTGAGGTTTATTTTGTTGCTGTGCTTGGTTGCCACCACTTTTCAAAGCTGGTTTCTTCAATGGCCATTCTTTGCCATTGCGCACGAAAGAACTTAATTGATCTCCTATTAAATTTGAGTTATTTTGAACAAAATGTCCTATCTTTGAATAGAGATATAGGACGTGACTTTAGTTGATGGTAAAAAGTGATCTTTAATCTGTTATTGGTAAATGTTTAAATTAATAAAACTGAATAAAACTCGTTATTGAGCATAGGTTGCGCGTGGACGGAGGCAATCGATGGAGGCACGAGCATCGTCGTTGAGTATTTATGAGGAGATCGGGGGCAAAAAATGAATAACATCATAATACATGGGGGGCGATTAAAAAAGCACAAGAGCAAGGACCCTGCACATTGAGTTTAGGGGCTTCTTTTTGTAAATAGCATTAGGAGTTTGTTTGAGCATTACTATTCAGAAGCATCAACCATTGAACGCATGCATCGATTTCCGGCTTTGATTTGCTTGAACGCTTATTAAATACCCTGAACAGTCGCTGGTTTTCGATGCCCTTTCGCACCACGGCCTCCCCCATCCAGGACACAGGGGAGGAGTTTGTTGGAGCGAAATGAGCGGTTCGGTTCAAGTGCTCTCGTCACTTGCGGGATTGTATATATATCTAGTTTAGGAAGCTACATACGTACCAAGTAAGTATCTTCATCAGTGAGGAATGAGTAGAGGTCGAAGCTAGGGGCGGTTGGTGGTAAGTTGAAGGTACGTGTGGCCGAGCATAATAAAGAACTAAACGCTTTTGAAATTCCAAGTCCCAGGAGTTGCATTGTGTGTATACTTGGTGTGGGTGCAGTGTATGAGTTTCCAAAAAAGGTCCGTTTAGTTGGGGACGTAGATTCACTCCAATTTATATCTGCTGTGGTGAGTATCCCAAGTGGACATGGGGGGTTAGATGCTCGAGAGTACATTAGGTTTGCATTTGGGCGATGGTATTTTGTGTTAGAGTGTGATGTTCGCCATGGTTTCTGTGGCGGATGAGTGGATGTCGTAAGGAAAGCTTGTAACATAGGACCAAAGCGGCCATGTGGGTCAATGGCGAAGGGGATGAGGACCATGTTTTTGTTGTAGATCTCTCCGATGACAGTGTCACCATGAATAAATGGGGATGTGTTAGAAGATGGCTTGTGCATACGTCCAAGTTTACCGCGTTCATGACGTTGAAGATTGTTATCTGCATTGGCAGTTATAATATTTAAGATGTCTTCAGTTGGCATGGTTTTTGGCGGAAGAGGAGAACCAGTAATATTAATGTCTGCGCCAACGGTAGTGTATGGGCATACATGTGATGATGTGGGGTCAGGCGAGAAGGAAAAGTCAAATGGCCTGGCTGTTGGGTCAGAACGGAGGTGAAGGAGTGGTTCAATAGTGAGTTGTGTGTTTGGATGTATATAGCCGGCCTGTGCTAACACTGGGGATAAAGCAAGGGCAAAATCTTGAGCAATGACATTATGAGCGCGTTTCTTGTTTCCTCTTTCACAACTGAAGGCATGGTCTCCGAATTCGTCGTGAAGTTTATGACCGCAGATGCATGGGGTATTGTGGGGGAAGATTGGAAGTCTGAGTTTGCGTCTGAGAGATAAGAGAAAGGTCAGTGGTGTGAGGCGATTCTTGATAGGGCATCTTGACATCGCAATCAATGGGTATGACATAGCAGGAGATAGGAGGCTTGGGAGGAGGTGGAAATGTTCAGGATGATGCGCGAACATGTGATTGTATAAGTCGGCTTTGACAATTAAAGCGACATGTTTTTTTATGCGACTGCGTGCACTGTGAGGAGAGAGGGTGGTGAGAAAGTACTGCGCGAGATCTGGCCTTGGGATGGTGGGTGGACATGCTGTGGATGCGAGTTCCGGTAGAATGTGATTGTATCGTTGGAGGATGAGTGATTGTGGGTTGGTCTGTGTGGAGTATAAGTCGGAGATGGTGCTGTGGAGGGGGACGTTGTGGAGGTACTTGTTGAGTCGTATTCCCCCTATGGCATGTCGTGTCGATGTTGTAAATGTTAGCATAAAATCTGGTATTGCTCTTGAGCGAGGGTCAATGATGCCAAGGCCGCCTGCTTGGAGGTGTAGTTGTGCTATCAGTAAAGCATGGTGGGGTAAGGTAGGGCAACCAATGAGATCAGAGATGAATTTGGCAATAATATGATTTGTTGCGGATGTTAAGGGGCCATTCCAGTCAGTCCATGTAGGTGGGGGGTTGTTTGTGTCGTAATGATATAGGACATCACTTCCGAGAAGATGGGGTAGTTTTTGGATTAAACATTGCGCAAATAAGCGCAGTCGAGTGTGTGGGTCGGAGATATTTGTAGTCATGAGTTCAATAGCGTCTTGAACAGCAGTCAATTGTGTGTCAAAATAGTCTTGAGAGAACTCTGGAGATCCTACCGGTGATCCGAGAAGGCGAAAACCCATTGTGAGTTCAACAGGAAGAGGAGGTTGAGTGGAGTCGATGGTATTAGGTTTGGTGGAGTATGTGTTGATTGTGTTGGAGATGGACGTTGCAAGCAAGGGGTTGAGGGTGGCAATGGTTGGCAGGGGGGAGTGTCCTGATGTTGAGGTGAGTATTCTTGTTTTCATAGGGTTAAGGAAACAGCCTAATGGTGCGCCAATACAGTTGAAGTTGTCGCAAAGGAATTGGAGGTCTTCGAGGGGCACACAAGCCGAAACATCGTCAACATAACCAAGAAGGTGGGTAATGCCTCCATTGCCATCATCACCAAAATCACCAGCAAGGAGACGTGCTTGAGCGCGTTCCCTAAGAAGTTTATCGAGGGGTTGGAGAAGGCGTGCAACAACGAGTGAGGCGAAAATTGGTGAAAGAGGGCAGCCTTGGCTTACCCCTTCTTCCATTAGTAGAGTGCGCCAAGTTCCGTCAGCCCATTTGTGGTGAACCGTTCCAGGATGGTCGTAGAAAAGTGATGTTAAAGGAAGGATTTCAGGGAAGGATTCTTTGATAACGTCAAAAAAGGCTTCACGGGAGACGCTGTTGAATTGATTAGTTAAATCGAAGAATACCGCTGCTCGTGTAGGAATTGAGCCTTGGGATTGGGGAACAGTGATGTATTTTTCAATTTGAAGCTGCATGGTATTGATAATAAGGTTTGTGCCATTTGGTGTTCCGACAGCGTAGTTAAAAGGAAGCATGTGACGAGCAAATTTTTCTCGGAATGTATGGGCAACATGACTTGCAATGAGGCGACGTATGGCTGTAGGGATCCCTAGTGGGCGTAGTTTAGTTTTATCAACTGGATCCTTGTAGAGGCAAAAGAGGTAGACATCAGTGAAGTATCGTGTGATTGGGGGTGGGATGTTGTTGGTGTAAATTTGATTAAAGATAAAGTTTAGATGTTCAGAGATGTTGGGTAGCTTAGCTTGGACAAGGTCTATAAAGATGTCGATGGAGTCAGCGTTGACTCCTGCACCTTTGTGACGGCTGGCGTGTAGGATGGTGGTGCAAATATCCCCAGGTAGAGAGTATATTTGTGGTGGTGTTGGTTTAATTGGATAGTTCTGGGGTGGGACTGGTGGTGTGTAAAGTTTTCGGACAATATGGATATTGGTGTTGTCAATGGGAGCAATGGGAGTGGAGGTGGTAGATCGGGCTATCGCCGTACGGTATTGGTCAGAATCTGCAGCTTGTTGGGCAGGTGACATGTAAGAAGTGGACGTAGGATTAGCATTTTGGGAGTGGCGTGAGCAGGTCATGGCGGCGTTGTAGACGTATTCAATGTCGCCTGAAAAGATGGAATTGATGCGGTCCCGTATGGTGTGTGGGATTGATTTGTTAAGACGTTCAGCCGTAGTAGAAGGGGCAAGGATGAGCATGTCAAGATGAAAAAGAAGCCACCAAAAAGGTGTGGAGTCAATAGAATGGGTATAGGCTGCAGAGATGGCGTGAATTGTAGTGGCTTGGAGTTGGAGGAATTTGGATTTATTCTTCTTACGGAGATGCCTTCGCCAGGTTGACCGAAAATCTGGAGGGTGATGGGTCGTGTGAGTCATGATGAAGTTAATGCCGTGGTGCCATAAGTTGTAGGAGCCGTGATCTGCATTGGAGTGGAAGTGGGTGGTACAAATGTCGAGTGGTGTTGATAGCAAAATGGGAGGGTTAGTGAACTGGAGGTCAGGTAGAAGGGGTGGTGGGGGGTGATGTGTGATGTTGTGCATAGAGAGTTCATCATGTGAACGGAAGAATCGTGTTGGGGCCGTAGGGCAAGATGTGTGGCAACAGGAGTATATGTTTGCTTCATGACATATTGTCTGATCAGCGAGGTGGAAAGTGTGTTGGTGGTCTTCATGGTTGAGGTGACGGAGGAGGGTGGATTTGGTATTAAATCGTCGGGTAGTGTGAAGGCCGTAGTGAGTACAACCTGGAATTGGGCATGAGAAGGAATCAGACATGGTTGACGTTGGTAGTCGCAGTGTTGTTCGCAGGAGTGTTGTTCCGGTTCTTGTGGTCTAGGTTCCATTGTGAAACTGTCATCAAAAGATGGGGAAGGACGGTGGAGGGATCAGCGAAGTCGTCGTTGTTATTGATGATGGTGTTGAGATCGGTGTATTTGTCAAGAGGACAAATATTGAAAGCGATAGCCCAGGTGGGATCGGTGGAGAAATCATGGACTTGAGCTTGGGTGGGGTTGGATGTAGCCCCCGCCGTAGTATCTGTGGTCGACGCGATAAAAGTAGGACATTGAGTTTGATGTACGGTTAGCTGGTTGGTTGCCGTGAGGAAAAGATTAGGGCAAGATGAGCAACATCGAGACCATCCAATGTGAAGGAGGTGGTCAGATGTGAGGGAAAGGAAAATATTGTTGTGGATGTGTTGGACATGCATTTGAAGTATCTGCATTCCATCAGTGGAGTTGGGGAGGAATGGGTTACCGTTGTTATACATGGGACAAGAGGTGACTTGACAATATCTTGGCCATTCGTGTGGGTGGATTGGGGTCATAGAGATATCGGAGGGAGTGTAAGTTGTTGGGTTGTTTGTAGTGCATGTGGGAAAGGAGTCGGTCCAAAGAGAAGAGATGATGGTAATGATACGTTTGATGGTTGGGGGTGTTGGTTGGGGTATTTCAAGGAAGATCTCTTTGTGGTTGATGAGTTTTGGGTGGGGAGGGGAAGTCGGGATGAGGTGGTGATTTATTTGGAGGGGAGTTTGATCAGATGGTTCGGAGTCAAGTTCATGTAGGAGTGTAGTGGTGATGGTGGCAACATCTTCATCGATCGGGACTGTGAATGAGATGAAAGTTTTTGATGGGGTAGTGTGGCGTCGTTTGTGGGGGGAGGGGTTGTGGGAGGAGGCTTGACTACCAAGGAGTATACCGGAATGAAGGGATTGGTCATCGTCATCGTTGGAATCGTCAATGGGGCAATGTGTTGTGGTAATGAGTGTTGGATGGGGGTTGGTACATTGGATGTTCGGTGGGGGTTGGTCAGCAAGTGTGTCGTTCATGGTGGCATCTGTTTCCGGAGGTAATTTTTCTTCAAACGTATAGGAGTCGGTAATACATCGACCTTGACTGGTGCGACGTTCAGTGGCAGCCAAGCGGAGGGCTTTGGCGTCAGGTGATAAGGTGTCGAAGTAGAAACATTCGTTGTGGGAAGAGTTCGTGGGTGGGTAGGGGCCGACGTGAGCGATAATACGTGGGCTGGGGTTGTTAAGGTTGCTTGTGTCATGACAGCAATTGGCATTCATGTGGTCGAGGTCGCCTTGGGAACGGATATGTGGGTAGAAGAATTGAAGGTGGTTAAAAGCTTGTGACCAAGTGTCAAAGGCATGATGGATAACGAAGGAAACGCCTGAAGTAAGGTGGCGGAGTCCCCCGCCGTCGAAGTCAATGTGATATACGTTGGCTGAGGCGATGCCTCCTGCGGCGTTAACGATGGCATGATATCGTTTGGTAGGTGTGATGTTGAGGTTGAGAACGTTGCGGACCGTAGGCCGAAGGTGTCCAAGGCTGCGATCTGTGATGATTTGGTGTTGGGGGTTAAGGAAGGGGAGGGGGTTAACAGTGCCACGTCCGCGACCACGGCCAGGGATGTTTATGGAGGAACGGCCTGGAGGAGATTGGTAAGGGTTTTTCCTTGTTTTAGTAGCATATGTTGGGTTTGTGTAAGGACTGAGAGGTGGAGTGGTAGGGGTGGAAGGGGAGGATGGGGGGAGCGTGGAAGGTGTAAGGTCAACGACGTGACGTAAGTTTTCGACGATCTTGGATGTGATAGTGCTTGCATTGAGGTAGGAAGTGGTGCGGCCAGTGGTGAAGATCGTAGTAAGGAGAAGATTACTGTGACCAGCAGAGAAGTCACAAAAAATTGCGAGGCACTCGTCGAGGCATAGCACAGATTGGGTGATGTGGCGGTGGTATTGGAGAAACTTGGGGTGTATGCGGACGTTGCGGACTTGCTTGAATTGATGTTCTTGGTGGAGTTGATGGTTGTGAGTGTTAATGGTGCGGCCAAGGGTGAATCGCGTCTGGTCGTTGGTGTCGGGAAAAGCGTGGAGGTGGACCTCGAATGGATTGAGGATGCCAAAGAGGTGGAGAGGGTGCTTGCGTGTGATACAAAGCTCTGTGAAGGCATCACGGAGGATAGAAGCGTGAGGTTCAGTCATCGTTAATACGACGCCAAGCATATTGTGTACCTTTGGAGTGTTTTCTGGAGTTGTCATTCGCACTTTTTTGGTGGAGATGATGTGGAGGATTTGAGTTCGCGTTTGTAGGCGGTGTATCTCGTCAGGTAAAGGTCGTGTGGGCATGTTGCGTTTCCAGCAGTCCTTTAATGCCATGAGGATAAGGTATCCAAAGTGACGATAGGTATCGGTGTTATCCCACTCGTTGGGGCCTAGAATCGTTCGTGGGCCAACACCGTCGATTAAGAACATGAGGCGTTCGTTCATATCGTTAATGTGTGGAGTCGTGAATGTGAGAAATTTTGAGATGGGAGGTAGTGTGGAAATGGTTCGGATGGCTTGATTGGGGCTCATGACAAGGTCTGCTAGGCGGGCGTAAAGAAGGGCGTAGTCATGGCTCGCTGTATTCGTGAGTTTGTTTTGTGTAGATCGAGGGGAGAGGTATACAAAGCTGTAGTATGTGCTGGTGGTTCGTTTTGGGTTGTTGATGGGTTTGTCATAATTGAAGAAGGCGACAATGTCGACCTTGAAGGGGAAGGCGAGGAAATCAATGATGGCATCGATTACTGGTTCAAGAGTTGACGTAGTGGGGGCTTGGTCGGAATTTGCGGAGGCGGGGATGGCAATCTTGAGGATAACATGCATGCGTTTATTGGCGTCGGTAGGGTTGTAGACGCGGCCTTCCGCAATTCTGCGGGATTGCATGGCTAAATCATTGTTGTGGAGGGTGCGCGTTTCTTCAAGGAAGGAAGTTATGATGCCGCGTGAAGAATTGATGCGGGTAGTAGAAATTGGGGGAGAGAACGTGGGAGGGAGGACTTCAGATTGTGAAAGGATGAATGTATCTTCGGGGTCATCTTCGTCGGTGGCGGCCACCGGGGCCGTGGTTATTGGAGGGGGAGGAGGAGGGGTTGTAAGGTAAGGTGGAGGAGGAGTAATGTGTGGGGTGTGTTGGTTGTGGAGAAGAGCTTGAAGGAGGGTGGTGCGAACGTTGGGATCCGTATTGTTGAGAAGAGAAGTGAGTGCGGTTGAATCATTATTGCCGACGAGAGTCGTGAGAAGAGTGGATAGGTCGGTGAGGGAGTCCTTGGAAGCGGGATCCGTCATTGAGAGAAGCGTGTGTAGGTATTGTAAGAAGGATGGTCTCGTCAACGTAAAGGAGCAGTGGGAAGCAGAATCGGGCGTGATGTGGGAGGAGGGGGAGGGAGAGTCTGGTGTGATCTGGGATGGTGATAATTGCTGTGTCGTCGACGTAGGTGTGGATGGTGGAAATACCGAATAAGACGCCGAGGGTGATGGTCCATCGATTGCGTGGGAGTATGATTGAGGTCGTTGTATTATCGTGGGATAAGATAATGGTGAGGGTGGGAACGGGAGAGGTCGAGTTGGTGTAACTGGATTGTGATTGAGTAAGCATTGTGGTTGGTTTAGGTTGTGTGAGGTTGCGGTGTGATGGTGTGTTTGCGGTGTTGGTGGATGGAGAGTAACTTCAAGGTAGGAGATGTTTTGTGTTATTTTTGTTTCGCGTTTCTTGGTTTTTGTGAGTTGTGCGGGGCGTAATGCAGGATCGGAGGCATAATCGGATAATAGTACGGGGAATATATTGGAGAAATATGTCGTCCATGCAGTTTTCACGTTCTTTGAGGTGTCGGTTGATAATAGTGGAAATAATATTTCGGAGGAATGTTCGGAGGAATGTGTGTTCCGTGCAATCTGGGCGGTCTGGGCGGATAATATTGGAAGTAATATTTCGGAGAAATGTGTGTTCCATGTAGTCTGTGCGGAGAATACTTCAAATAAGAGTCCGGAGTAATATATAGTCTGTGCTGTCTTGGAGGTCATCTGCATGGGAGTTGGTATGGGAAGGGTTGTGTACGTGGGGGGTGGGAGGAGGGGGGTTGGCGGTGTGGTTTGACCATGATGGAGTCGATGGGCGGAGGTTGTGGTAGGTAAGTAAGGCGATGTGAGTGTTGTATTAAGTAGTGGGTGGGGGGGGGGGTGGTCGATGGCGATTGGCGTGGGTTGTTGTTTTTCGCGGAGGAAGGGGGTGAGTAGTGTGCGAGAAAAGGCATAAGGAGTCAAGGCAACGAGGGGCGGTGTGAAAAGGGGTGGTTGCACGAAGGCAGTGGCGATTAGCCAAGCAATAAAGATGGGGACGAAATGGCGACGGGAGAAGGTGTGTGTTGAGACGTGTATCAAAGGAGTATGGTTTTGGTTTGGCCAAGGTGGTGGTTCGATGGGCGGAATGCCGACGATGCGGGGGGTGGGTGTAGTTGTTGTCTGCATTTATATTATGGTAGAGGTAGTAAGTGGCAAGGCGAATCGCAGATCGAAGTGCTAAAATAGTCAAATGTTCCTCGCGACCACTCGAGGCAAATCCTTCGGTCTTCTCAATCAACGCAGCGCAAAGAGATAGACATCAGAAGAAAACAATACCCACCGAACCCCTCGCCGCCCGTCCGTTCCATCCTCGACCATATACACTTCATCGTAGGATGCTTCGCCCTCGTCACTCTAGAGATAGAGAGGAAGAGAACGCCATTTTCAACCCGGCCAACGTCAACACCAGGAAACGAAAGACACTCGATTATCACTCCGTCGTGGGATGCTTCACCACCCTCGTCTTCCTCCTGGTCTTACTCCTCAGCGCCTACGCGTACGTTACTGTCCCCGGCGCCTCCTCCCTACGCGCGGGATCGCCCTTCGCGTCCGTCTCGAAGGAAATCCTCGACGAGGCCAAGAGGGAAGTCGATGCCGCGAAGGACATGCTCGCGAGGACGACTGCGGAGGTCGAGACGGCAGTCCGCAAGGTCGACGACCATTTGAAGGAGAAGAAGATGGCCGAGGCCGCGAATAGCGACGAGAAGCCCGCGACCATCGTCGAAACCCCCAACGAGTCGATGATGATGCAGGAGAAATTGAAAAAAGAGAAAATCGTCGTCGAGGCCATGGTCGAGACGGCATTGGGCATCGACAAGTGGTGCGGCACGTGCATATGGAAGAATTATTGCTCTTGCGACAGGCGGAAGGATTGGTTGATGGACAGATACAGAATCACCGAGGCCGTGGCCAAGGAGGCCAGCAAAACTTTTTGCGTCAAAAAATGAGGGCTTGGGGAGGGAGGAGCGTTTTTGCATTCGACTCCGAAATGGAATTGGAATATCCTTCCATCGGGTGCGGGTGCGTGGGGTTGGATGGGGATGCGGAATCGCCGGACACACGGGACTGAAATATCCGGCTCGAGGTTTGGGCCTGTCCAGCAGCGACGGCGTCGAATTCCGAGAAAAGGTGGCGGATAAGCGAGAGATGCGCGACGTGGACCTCGATATGCCTGGCTCGTCGATCGTTCGTCTCGACCCTCTTTCGTGCCGGCCTCTCTCGTGCCTAGCGCCAGCTGATGGCATTCTTCGGGTGCGGGAATTCCCCCACGACGACGACGACCCTTCTCCGCCGTCTGCGGGGCAAAAAGGAGAAGAGGCATCCCCAGAAAGGAGCTCTGCGGACAATCCGCGCACAATCCCGAATGCTCGTGCCAAGTACCTTGCCAACTCGGCGGCTGAAGATATGTCGCAAAATACTCATCAATCGGTGGGTATATCGAGAGCGAGCGGAGGGCGGTATGGCACTCGGATCCTTTCAGCGCGTTCGTCGGTTGCGGGGCTACGGTAGTTGCGACGAAGAGGGTCTACATACCCCTAAGTTTACTGAATCAACGTCAACACAACAAACCCGGAGCGCGAGTACACGGGGCGCACCCTTGTTCTAAGAATGTCCACGAGCTCGTGTGAAATTTCAGCAATCAATGGCACGACTATATACGTAATGCAATGATTCATACGAGAGAACATTTTTTCTGAGTATGCGCTATGAATTTTTGGGCTGGGACATTCAATTTCGTTTGAGTGTCTGCGTAAAAAGAGTATGCAACATATTTTATCATTTCCTCGATGCTTATCCGAGTGTGGTATGAGCAGATCCGGCGTTGGTCGAGTCGCCAAACGGGTAGCATCGTTTCCAAACAAATGACGAGCCAGTCCAGGCCATAACAATTAAGAGCACTAGTTGGCCACCAGTCCGAGTAACCATTATCGCATTCTCTTGACCTCTGATAGCAAATTTGTTTATGGGTCCTATACGGATACATGCGCGCGCAAGATTGGTAACTCCTTGACAAGGACGGTGGCAACAGACACAGGACTGGGATGACGTAATTCATTGCCATTTTCGGCATTGTGCAGAGATTCTAGCAATTGTACAGAATTTCCAAAATATTCCTCCTCGGGGAGTGGTATGGAGGGAGATCCAATCATGGTTGCGTGATGTCTAGAATGGTGGTGGTCCGCCAACAACTTGGAGTAGATCTTCTTCGATAGGCCGTCACGCAGAGCTTGGCGGGTTTTCTCCACTGCCTTCCTGTCGCCAACATCATGATACTCTTCAGATCCCTCATCGTATTCTAAGAATCTGCCACCGAATTCGCGGATCGCAGCAACAATGCCCTAGTAGATGGATGTAATGTTAATTGATGGAGAACAATTGAGCAGGACCGAAAATCAGAACAAATAAAATAATCTGCATGATGATTCATCGTTGATACTGCCTCACCTTGGATACTTTTACCTTATCGTGTTTATGGCATCTGGCATAAATTTCCTATCAGAGGCGATTGAATACAACAAGTCGATGAGCTAAAACAAACGAAATCTGTACGATACTTCTATTTAAATTATCAATATTAGTAACGCACCTTATTCATAGATATCAATGCGCGGTACTTTTCATTCCCAGGAAGTCGCTGAACGCCCTGCCCACGACCACCGACGACATCGAAGCAAGTGGTCTGACTGGCAAGCGTTACTGGAGAAGACTGACCGGCCATTGGTGTCGGTGTGTAATGTGGACGATTCCACGGGAGCGGTTCGATGAATTCCATAGCGCGGAAGGGCTCCATTTTTGATTTGTGAACTCCTCGCAAATGATTTTCTATCGAGACACACAATCAACAGTCGACCAATATCAATATCAAGACCTCTACTCTGTAACAACCAGGCGACCTTTCTACTTACTCCACGTACCAACTATTCACTCCTACGTATCGTAGATACATAGGAGTTTCGAACAGGTTCAAGACCAATATTATGGTCTTGTGGGGCACCGTCGGCCAATGCCGCGATCCTCGTCACCTTCAACACATGAATCATATCACCCACCCCCACCCGACGAACTCGAATTCGCATACAGCCCTCAGTTATGGTAACGCTTTACTCGGCGGCAGTGATTAAGATGAAATCCAGCGGCGGCAGGACCGTCGACAGCCACGATGACTCCAACCATGTGTCCTTTCTTGGCGCCATCGGACAAATCATCAAAAGCTGTTCGACGATCCACACCCATCACGAATCATTGAATAATCAGTCGACGTCGACTCATTCGGATCTGAATCGAAGTGTGCGCTTCCACACAGTGGAGTTTCGAGAGTACCCGATCATCCTGTGCGATAACCCATCTGCATCCGGTCCTCCTGTCGGCCTCGGATGGGGATACGACCCGAAGAATACGCTCCAAGCTCAAGTAGACGCCTATGAAGCAAATCGAGAAGGTCTTCGACGAAGCAAGAGCGAGCTTCGAATCCCTCCCTATGTGCGAGAATTCATACTTCTTGAGAATGGGTATACTCGTTCCGAGATTAGATCGATGGTCAAAATGTTAGAGAAGGTGAAGGAAAGGCGACGCAAAGAAAATCTTCGTCAACATAATATCATCGAGAGATATTATTGGTACTGCTGCTTTATTCCGTAATAAAAATCATCTTAGCATCACAAATAAGTACAATAAACCAAGTATCTAGAGTAGAGCTGCCATTATCTTTCCGCTGAGATAACGTCTTTGCAACATTCAAAATCATCTCACAAATAATGAAGAACTCTGAAGCCAGCATCATCAACAGAATAAGAAACGCAGCCATGAAAACTTTCAACAGAGTCTACTGTGACGTGCCACGACTATCTCACTCCTCAGGTTGATGCGACTCATCGAAAGCTGATGGTCGACGGGTGTTTTACTGTCGCGGAAATATTCGCCTGAACAGGGAGACGTTTGGCGTGGCCGTGTCGATTTTCGATCGTTACCTCAGCTCGGGAACCGGCAATCAAAAGTTCCAGTTGGTGGCGATCGCCTCCTTCTTCGTACCGACGAAAATCCGCGAAGCTCAACCTTTTCCGATTGGTATACATTCGCTCGTGAACTTGTGCCGAGGAGTATACTCAACAAATGCCGATGCTGTCAGGCTCGAACACAAGACTGTGGAAGTTTAAGACACCACAAATGAGAAATGCGGTAGCCAGCGTTTCATCGACAATGACCTTTTGCTGCTGACGTTTTGGTCTATTCCTGACCGAAGTATCGGCGTCTTCATATTGTCATCAAGTGTCGTGCCCATATTACATGTTAAGCTATTGAAATCAAGATTGCCTCAAATCAAGGGCGGCCACTTCTTAAGTATCGGAATGGTGCATATCGCCACTAAAGGTCAAAGCTAGTTTACTTTTGACAGCTTAATCCTTTCCGTTGTGTGTTGCTGAATTTTTTTTCCGTTGGAGTCAGGACTTATCTCGTCTCTTGCAAAGATGTCAACATGACCATCGTGGGGACGATCTGCAGCGGCGGTGGCGGCGATGACATTCGTTTCCTTTGACACCACCGTTATCGTGCCGCCAGGAAGCGATGTTCGCTCCTCCTCCTCCTCCTCCTCCTCCTCCTCCTCCTCCTCCTCCTCCTCCTATGCGTCGCTTTTTCAAGACACCATCCAGAGGTGAAGGATGCATTCGTCGATTCGATTTCATCATCACAACAAAGGTCGTTAACCTCATAGTGATCAGCACCGCTAACGATTCTTTGACCGTTGTCGTCGGCGAGATTCGACCTATCAACATGACATCTCCCAAAATTAAGCGCTTCCAATCAAACATGCCATTCTCTCTCACCTCTCTCCCCCTTGGCGCTCGATTTTACGAGAAGATCGTCACGACAGCTAAATGATGGTAGTGCTTTACCGACGCAGTCGACGCAGACTGTCGTCGCCCCTTGATCCCCCCCCGCCGACGTTACAGCAGCTTGACGAGGAGGAGCGTAGGACCGAAAGCAATCTTGGCAACGCCAGGGCAGGCAGGGGTGCAGTAATCGCTCGATGCCGCGGCCCACGATGCTGCTTCGTACTCGAGTGAATGAAGATCGATTGAGTATTTTACTACTACCGTCAGTCCATCCCGAAATCGGCTCACAAGGTAGGACGATGCATCGTCTAGTTTTTCCATCCTCGACGGGCAGAAAGAGAGAGTCGGGACTTTCACGGGGAGTAGAAACTTAATGATAGTGCAAGACCCCTCGCGCAAATTTTAGCAGGAGAGTTTCGCATCATTATCGTTCGACGGAGGCCACGCGAGGGATTTGGCACCGGAGCCCCCGGCCGCACCCCGCGACGAGGGGGCGACGGAAATATGAAATTTCTCGCCGAGGGCGGAAGACAGGGAGGCGTCGAGCGTCGCCTCGATCGCTTCGCAGTTCGACAACGATCCAACGTCGTCGCAATGACTGTGGTCGAAGCTGCCATCGAATCCCCCCCGATCGAAGGATGCGAAATCTAGAAAGACGTCGTCGTCGCCGACCCCCACGGAACTGGGACGAGATTCGAGCGGCGGCGCCGCCCGCGACGACGACGACCACGACGACGTCGTCCTGTCGCGGTCGTTGTTGTGCCTTTGCACCACCTCGCTCGCCTTCTTCCGCTTGGCTGCGGCCGAGTTCGGGTTGAGCTTCTTCGCCTCGACGACCTTCCTCGGTTTGGTCGGGGGAGATTGACTTCGTACGATGCCCTGCCCGTCCGTCCTGTACGAGCCCCCCCCCATCCTGACGACCTCCCCCTCCCCCTCCCCCCCCCTCCCGCCCTCCCCCTCGTCCCTCGTACGATCCGACCGCCTCCTCCTCCTATCGGGAAGCGGCCGATTCGAGTACAGCGCGCTCAGGCAAATGATGACCTCGGACATGTCCGCCCTATCCCTGTAGTCCAGAGCGAGCATCCTGTCGATGAGATCGACTAGGCCCGTGCCGTACGGGTTGTCGTCCGGGACCTTGTACCTACGCGACAGTATGGCGAGGTTGGACCCTTCCTCGAAGCAATCCCGACGATACGCGAGGGAAAACAACGAGCATCCCAGGGCCCATACGTCCGTGCTCTCGGTGAGCCTCCTCGTCATGTACAGGTCGACCATCTCCGGCGCGCGGAACATTTGCGTCGTTGTCCTGGACACGACCTCCTCGGCCCTCCTACGTTCCTCCGGCGTGCGCAAGTCGGTGTGCCCGACCACGGCCGAACCGAAGTCGCATAGCTTGTACGATCCCCCGGCCTTGATCAGGAAGTTCACGGGCTTCAAGTCCCTGTGTATCACCGGCGGACGCTGAGCGTGCAGGTACGACACGGCGTTGCATATCTGCCCGAACGCGATGACGAGGGAGGGCAGGTCGAACCCCCCCGCGCACGACGACGACGCGGCGGCGGCGGTACCGCGGTACGACGACGACGACGACGACGACGACGACCTCATCCGCCTAATGGCGTCGAACGCGGTGCCCCCCTCGCAGTACTCCATGAGTATGAGATGCTGGGACGATTTGACGTCGCCGTTGACGACGTTGTTCGTCGTGCAGGCATCGTATACCCGAACGATGCTGGGGTGGGACAGCACCCGCAGCAGCCTCGCCTCCTTCTCCGCCATGTGCTGTTGGGCCGCGTTCGAGATGGACGTTATCTTGAGAACCATGTGACCTCCCGATGACGACGACGATGATGATACGGACATCGGCGACGGGCTCATCATCTGTCGATGTCGACCGCCGCCGCTGCCACCACCACCCTCCAACGGCGACGACGACGACGGCGACGCGTTCGAATCAGAATCCAACGCATCGCCGCCGCAGCCGCCGCCGACGAAATTATTGACCCCCCCCCCCCCGACGGCGGCGGCGGCGGTCCTGGTCCGGACCAAGTACACGAAGGAAAACCCGCCCTCGCCCAACTGCTTGACGATGTCGAGGCTTCGTCCACGGACGGCGATTTGCCTCCCGACGAGATGCGGACCGAGTCCGAGGCTGTGGTCGACGTTTTCCATGCTGCCTCCTCGTGTGTATCGTATCGTACTTATTCTCTTTTAGCTTGCTGGTGTGTTGTTCTGCCATCATTCATTCTGGCCTCTTGGCCATTCATTGGCGGGCGTAGTTGCGCGGGCTGCCCCCCACACATGCCCGAAAAAAACAAAAGGTGTGTATGTAAAAGAATGTCTGAGGTTGGGTGAGACTGCGACACGTTGTAAGTTCAAGTACCTATCTTCTGGTGTATGGTACTCTCTTGTGTGTATTACGTCACTCATCCGCCGGCCGCCCCACACAATACAACGAAAAACACTTCCGCGCCGCCGCGGCCGTCGCCTCCTCCTCAGTCCTTCCTCCACCCACGATCTACGATCTATATACGATACCTCCACCCCGGGCGAGCGAACTCGACCGTCGACGCCGTCGTCTCTCGTTCGCCACTTGTCGCCACCGCCTCTATCTAGGGCGCCGCCGTCCGCGCCGCAGCCGTCCCCCGGAAGTCCCAGCCAGCAAGCCGTCCGTCCATCGCGCTTCCGCCGTGTTCGACTACCCCGTTGGCGCATTCCGACCAGTGATAGATCGGGGGGGCGATAGATGTCGTAATCCTCCCACCCAAACTTTGGGTTTTTGGGGCCATCGGGGGGGGTTCGCACTCTCTCCTTGCTCGCATTGAATATATATATTATATCGAATCGACCAACCCCCCCTCGCCGCCATGGCGCCGAATACGAGGGGGAAACGCACACGGAAGGATGCTACCGCCGCCGGGAGAAGGAACGATTCTCCGCCCTACTCCTCTCCGCTCCTCCTCGGTCCGCATCTCAGGAGGCTCGTACTGCTCCTCCTCGCATCCTGGTTCGTCCTCCACGATTCGCCGGCCGCGAAGGGGGGGGCGTCGCGGATACGCCGCCGCCACCACGAGGTTCGCGCCGAGCAACAACAACATCATCGTCGTCCCACCACCATCCCGCGGTCCAACAATCGCTACGCCCACTACCGTTACAGCGGCTCGTCGTCGTCGTCGTCCGCCGACGGCGCGTCGGAGGCCAGCGGCGTCGTCGGCGGCGACGAATCGGAAACCCCCCCCCGCTTCCATCCTCCTTGGAATCCCTCCCCGAAGATCGATCCGAACGGCTTCCTGTCGGACGCGTACGCGCGTTGTCCCGGGGAGTGGGAGTCGCTTGCCAACATACGAGGCAGGCACGGGCCGAGGGCGGGGGGAGGGGGAGGACGGCGCGGCGGGGGGGGCATCCTCCTCCTCAACGGCGGCAACAACAAAAACAACAAGAAGGACCGACGACGGGCCGACGACGACTACGACGACGACGACGACTACTACTTCAACGAATTGCTGAACGTGCCGGTACTGGTCAGGCAGGTACCCGGCGACGGGAATTGTCTCTTCCACAGCATATCCGCCTGCCTGCACCACGCGGCGAACGGCACGCACCTGCCGATGAACTCGCACGAGCGCGTACGGAGGCTGCGGGAGTCGTCGCTACGTCTGCGCAACGCCGCCGTCGACGTGCTGCAGCAACGACAACGACGTGGGAGGACGTGGGGTGGTGGAGGAGGAGGTGGTGGCTGGACGATGATGATCGGCGGCGGCGGGGGCGGCGGCGGGAGGCGATTGTTCCTGCAGGGGGAGGAATATCTCGACGCGTCCGAGCTTCTATCCGCCGCGGCCGCGCAGTTCGATCTCACGGGGGAGGAATATTGCGAGTTGATGAGGAAGGAGTGCTACTGGGGCGGAGGACCCGAGATCGTTGCCCTGTGCAACTATTTGCGAAGGCCCATACACATGTTGAGTTGGTTCGCCTTTTTTTATTTTTTTTGCCGATGGTGTTTCGTCGAGGACGATGATGATGATGAATGCCATTCTCTCTCTTCTCAAAGCCCCGAGTGGATCGGATTCCTTGTTTGTGTTTTTTCTCTCTTTCGACATATCCCGCGTCCTAACTTTTTCGTCGTCATCGTCATTCTGTAACGATCCCCCCCCCCCTCGCTCATCGTAGATACGAGGTCATACCGGTCGACGAGTCCGCCGCGCATCGGCGAGTCAACGGCCGGGGCAACTCCAAATATTCGTTGTTGTTGCCATCCTCGCGCCGCGGCGGCGGTAGCAACAACGACGATGTCGATGTCAAAAAATTGTCAACCAACAAACAGTTCGCGCTGCGTCGCATGGCGTGTTTCGGCTCGCCGAAGTTCGACCGTCGCGAGCCGTTGCACATACTCTCGGCCGACTCGCGCTTCCCGGACGTGGACCCGCATCGCATCCGTAGGGTGGGGAATCACTTCATGGCATTGTTCCCCGTCGTGGACTTGTCGTCGTGCAAGGTTGATACCGGAGGCGACGGCGGCGTTCGTCGTCGGTTTGCGAGGCATGCATTGATTGGACGGGGCGGCTGTCGCACGGGATCGGGGGTGCGGTAACTGATGGCATCTGAGATCCAGTCGTAGCGGGGGGTGGGGGGGGGGGGGTAGGAAAGCAATGGGTCGTCCCATTTTTGACCCGGGGGTAATTGTACGGAATCGATTGCCGATGACAAGCTACTTGAAACTGGTTCCGAGGCTTTGTTAATTCTATGAGGATGATGAAAAGGCTTTGTAAATTCTATGAGGATGACGAGATTTCTTGCTGTCCCGATGTGGCTGCCAACATGCTATGGTACTGATGTCCTAACAATTGTTGCACTAGCAGTTACACCTGCTTACCTTAAGCTTACCCTCTAAGCATAAGTAGATACTCGCACAAGCCTTCCATTCCTTAGGCGTGCCTATTCTTGTCAGCACTAGAACAAGAATGCGACCACTAGGAAGATCGCCAGGATTGTCATTGATGCGATGATGAGAGCAACTCCCCGACACAGCAATCATAGCAGGGTCGTTATGTTCCTTGGGGCAAGACCACCATACAGGATAGTGAGAGGCGGTGGCACCAGTGTTTGATATCAGGTATAATTTCTTGATGGCGGGAGCAAAGAAACCATTGTACCAAGTAGCAAGAGAAACTTCAAGGAAATAAAACAATGTACAATTCTTGGGTATACATGAATTCTGAAGGAGGAAAAGAGGCCGCCCGGCGGCCATGGCATCTGCTGTTGTCGCATGATCAACATACCCCCCTCCCCATGGCTCTGTGGCATGTGGTATATTAGTAGTAGTACAGCAGCTAGCCAATACACATCAAATCAATATAAGTTACTAATACTGTACATTTGACCTCAATTTACTATCGAGTCCCTGCTGCGACTACTGTTAGGCATGTCAAAAAAGAAGACGTCCAGCCTGGGGCGTTGCCTGGTGATCATTATTGGCTGAGATATGATTGATCATAGTTTACTTAAGAAAAAGCATCTTTACTTAAACAAAAGTTCATGTTTAGTTTCAACATACTTAAGCAGATTTCTACTTAAGTAAATATAACCACATGTCTCTCATTAATCCGACCTTCTAATTCAGGGCAAATCCAGGGCCAACATCCAGTGGTGCTGGCATATTTTATGGTTGCATTGACTAGTTCACTCATTAAACTAGTCAATGCAAACATAAAATATGTTTGGTAGTCCACCAGGGTTTGCGGCAGTGAATTTGCCTTCAATCCGGAGGTGGTGAATTGAGGTTACTAACCGTACAGTAGATGGATGTAAAATGCTGAAACTAGCGTGGATTTTATGTTATTAATATTTATAAGTCTGTTTACCTTGCCGGTTGCTGCAGCAACAAGCCGTCAGTGCCTGCTTTGCCTCCCACCACAGCTGCAGGTCAAAAATGTCAGTCTCTTGCTGCTGCTGCTTGCCACATAGCTTTCAATGATTCCACGAAAATGCAATTTTCAGATGCAGTGTCATGTGCAATGGCTCGCCATCTAAGGATTGTATACAAACCCCGATTGGCTTTTGATACTTAATCCATAATTTGATATTAGGGGTGGCACCAGTAAAAATGTGATTTTTTCAAATAGCCCCAATTGCACATTTGAATGTTCTAATTTGCTCTAATAGGTGTCAATAAGATGTCTGAAAAGTTTTGTTGAAAAAAATTGACTGGAACCTACCTGTTGGCATCGCCAAACATTGAAATGCCCCACGCAAACAAAATGCCCCATTTTACATGCTATTATGAGCCTGTGTTGTAATTACCAAACTAAATGCATATGGGGCCTAAAAAGTATAGACATTGTCCCAATGTATGGGTTGAAGATGCCTGCAAAGTATTGGGATGTGGTTTCAACTTAAAGGGGGCCATTGGGGATGCTAAAGGGGTGACTGACGATGGCATCACCTACTAACAACATATCTCGTGTTATTATACCATGTCTTGTAATTTCCAACCCAAATTAATGAAGGATGTAAAAAGCATGGGCATTGTTCCAATGCATGATTGGAAGATGCCCCTAAAGTATTGGGGCATGCTTTCATCTCAAAGTGGCGGTTGGGGCTACCATGGTATAGATAGCACCGGCTAACCTAACAAAATGCCTCATTCATCTAGTGTTATTGTACCATTTGTAATTTCCAAACCAAATCAATGAAGGATGTAAAAAGCATGGGCATTTTCCCTATGTATGATTGGAAGATGCCCCTAAAGGTCAACCTAAAGTGTTGTGGCATGTTTTTATCTCAAAGTGGATGAGCTAGCATCGGCTAACAGAATAACATTCCCCGTCATCTAGTGCTGTTATTACTTTGTATTGCAATATTCAAACTACTGGCAGGTGAGACATATAAATCATGGGAATTGTTCCCATGCACTTGAGGAAGATGCTGCTAATGTTTTGGAGCATGGTTTCATCTTTAAATGGGCCGCTGTGTCTACCAAGTGTCGGACACCATGGTCAGGGGGGTTATTACAAAATGGCGGGAATAAAATTGAAGGTAGGAATTAAGTACATTCTACGTAGGAATGTCATCGTTGTCATCGTTGTCATCGTTGAGATCGGAAGAGCACA
>JALLAZ010000227.1:0-19170 GCA_036939755.1 Stephanodiscus triporus
TCTGCCCTTCCTCTTCCCGCCAGAATAACTCACTAACAAAAAAAAGGAGGGCAGACTGCCCGGGGGCAGAAAAAAACGATTCCCATAGTAACAGCCTCCCACCCTCTCGGGGGCTATGACGCGGCCGCCAGCTACCACTCATAACACAAACCTCATCGCCGCCGCAGGCAGCAGCATGAAACAGCATCAACAAATCATTTGCAATCGTCATGGCGGGGAGGAGGCCACGTCTAGTTCACGAAGGGTCGCCCATCATCGAGGAAGGTGATGGCTGCTTCCGTCATTCTTCCGTTGCCGCGTCTTCGTCATCTCATATTCACAATGTTGATCACGGTGCCCTAGAGCAAGGTACCGGCATCAGGAATAATTTTGGCAGCAGTCTTCTCGGTGCAGGAGGCGGGGCCGCTTCCAGCAAATACAAACTCCAAACCAAGTTCGTCGTAGGAGGAGGGATTGATCCCCCCCCGGCCGGCGCCTGCCTCCGGCGTTCTTCCGGTGACACGAATCCTTCCTATTTTCACTCTCGTGATTATCATCACGGGGCGGAGGAACGAGCTGACGATGTCCAAGAGGTTGACGGTAGAAATCTTCCTCACGAGAGGGCGGGTGTCGTCGCCACTTCCAACGCGTACAAACTCCGAACCAAGCTAGTCGTGGGAGGAGGAGCATCGGACGAAAACGATGATTCAGACGATATTATGATGTTGGACGAAGATGAGTGCGATCACCATGGCAATCTCCACGATCAGCGCAGCGACATGGATGGCCTCTATCCGACTTCCCACGATTATGAATCGCATTGTCGTCATGAACTAAACAATGGACACACGGCGAATGGCGCGCTAGTAGAGCACCGGGAAAGAATGCGACAACATCCTAACGAATTTTACGCTGACGGCCACATCGACTTCGCGTCCAATAATCCGATGCACGATGAACCGACGCATGCTTCGATTCCCGCACCAATATACCACATGCCATCCCCGTCGATATCTCCCCTAGTCGTCCTCGACGGTGCGAATATTGCATACAACTACTCCGACTGCGTGAACCCTATCCGGCAAAGTCAGCGACGGCAGCCGGATCCTCGAGGGATACGCATTGCGATCGAATATTTCTTGCAACATAACTGTCGAGTGCAAGCGGTGGTGCCCGTTTCTTGGTACCAGCTGAAGCCTCGCCCCGCCGATCAGTACCACCTGAACAACAGGGCCCGGGGAGACAGCGACGCGAAGATGGTCACAGAGGAGGTGGAGGAATTGCGCGGCATGCGTCAGGGGGGATTCTTGGTGGCCATACCCCCGGGAGATGATGACGATGCGTACGCGCTGGCCCTGGCCAGGAGGGAGGACGATCGAGTGCTGGAGCGACGACACCGAAGCGCGCAACACGATGAATCGATGGGCATGGCCGAAGACGAAGCGTCGCGGCATTTGCCCTTGGGCGGATACGTCGTGTCGAACGATATGTTCCACGATGCCATTCGACGAGACGACAGCAGGCATCATCGCAACAAGCTTCCTCTAAATGCGGGATCCGTCTCTTTGAAGGGATGGCTTTCGAAAAAACGAATTTCCTATTCATTTGCCAATGTGGGAATGACGTCGCAGATTGACGACCGAATTCGGTTGGATTTCGTGCCAAATCCAAGAAGTGATTTGATCGAGGCAATAGATGAATGCAGTCGTCTCAAGATTGGGATGTGAACATGCCGCGATGTATCCAATGCATTTTCTCTCGTTTTTTTTCCCCAGCTGTCTCAAGGCATCTTTCACCAATTCTTCCGGGGTGACGAGACGAGCGTGTAAAGCACGTTGGACCAGTCGATCAAGAGCCTCTGCAATGACGACTCGAAATATGACGGCTGCGATTGGTAGAAGGAAGATTAAGAAAAAGTGTTGGAGGAAATCAATTGTGTGGACGAAGAACGGGGGCAAATTGAAGAAAGCCGAACCGTTGGATTGAATGTTCATTGCTCAGCGAAGACGAGACTATTTTTGTCTCGATGAGACTCTACTCAGCTGGAGGTTTAGCAATGAAATCTTACGAAGTAAATCACCTATGAGTTACATACTCTGGTCGTCGTAGGTCTAAAATCCAACCATTTCCATCATTTTGTTCTTGAGCATTTCCAACCGCTTTATCTCGGCGAAGTCGATTTCTTTCCCATCCTTGCCTACATATGGCCTTTTGAAAATCGTCGTTGCTTGCTTATTAAACAATTCCAAGGCATAGTAGTAGAGCATGACATCAAAATCTTCCTTCTTGGCGATGAGATTCCATTCTTCGCTGCCCCGCGCAAAAGTACTTGATCTTAATGTTCCCTCCAATTGCTTTGAATTTCTTCTCACGCACTCTCCTCCATCATCCTGATTTTCCAATCCATAATATGTTTCCAGTCGTCGTAACGTTTCTTCGAAGTATTCAGCAATACCTATCAAGAATTTGCGAGATAGAATACCTTTGGCAATCAGGAAATGATCCTCTGTCAGCTCCCCTGATTTATCGTTAGTTAGAGATCGCACAACCCAATTGTCAATATGAACTGGACTTTCTAAATACTCCGCGAGACTTAAATGTTCCGAGTCAGAGCCATGTCCATTTCGGGAGAGAAACAAATTCTGCACTCTAAGAACTGGGTGATTTAGTATCGTAAATGCTGCAAATAGGAGATAAATATATATGAGACGATAAATATATATGAGACTTGGATAAACCAATCGCGTTGATCAAGATAAAGGAATATCTACCTCGCCCTCTATGATGGGGTTTGAATAACATGATACCTTCCAAGAAGTAGCCGGTTGCAAATACATCAACAAGTCCCGTGCCAACTATATTAGCCGCTCGTGCTTTTGCAAGACCGCTTTGAGTTTGAGTATCGATATTGAGTACGCCATCTATAAATGTAAGTGTCTGAAAAAATAGTCAGTAATATTTACATCAAAAGAATATGGTAGATGAAGAATTAGTAAGGTTAACGCATGGCCAGTTTACGTCTCACCTCAGGGTCCTTGACTTGTTCTGTACGGCGGAGGTTATAGCATTTTGTCATGATAGACTTCAGTTTGCCTCCATTTGACTTTGTCCATAAGTTTGCGGTGACAACCATAACGAGCTACGATTAAGATACACAGAACAGACCCATAAACAAACATCGAATGAAATCATCGATTACCTTGGGTACGACAAAAAAGAATATTGTTTCCCGCCCATTATATGGCTCGCGCGAATCTGCTAGCCAACTCAATGGATTGTCTTTGTGTCCGTCTGGAAGAGCGGACAAGTGTTCTCCCGCTGCACCGATCGTCACGAAGTACGGCTGGTAAGCATGTGCGGGAGGGTGAAACCCGCTACTCAAGAGAAACTGTTGATGCCCGCGATCTTGCTCGGCCGATCGCGACGTCGTCAATAAGAAACGGCCCGCGTTGGTGCGATTATGTTCTAGTTCCAATGTTGTAATCTCACTGCGTCGTGACGATGAAGGCGCAACTCTTCTATCACATGAAGACGAGGATAAAAAAACGAACATGACGATCAACGCGAGAGCCGATAGAGGTTTATAATAACCTCGTCCCATGAAGGACGGCGAACGCAAATTCGCCATCTGACGGGTCATGATAGTTCGTTGGCAAGTGGAAACAGCATATTATTATCTATCGTACTAGCGGAGAAAATTGTACGAACATCATGTTCCCCACACAAAAAATTTGGCATTTATTCAGTGTTGTATTATTCAGACATCTCCGTTAATTTCCCGCCAAAAATTAGAAGTAGGATTAGACCGCGCGCGCCGCTCCGAATCCTTTGCCCCCTCCCTCCGAAAGCCATCGACAGCATCCAAGATGTGCAAATCGTGCAAGGATGTCAAGTATTGCAGCGTGATGTGTCAGAGGCTGAACTGGCCGAGACACAAATAAGAATGCAAGCAACGGGCCGCCAGGCTGCACGGCGAGTCCCTGTTCAAACAGCCGCCGCCTAAAGATGATTGTCCGATATGTGTCCTGCCAATGCTATTTGCATATGACTGTATGGCAACGTGCCTTCCATGCTGTGGGAAAGTTGTGTGTAATGGGTGTTGGTTTTCCTGTTATACATCCAGAAACCAAAAGTGTCGGTTTTGCAATGTAGATCATGAGGTTAAAAAAAATGAAATCTTAGCAGTTGACAAAACAAAGAAGTGAGCAACGATGCCCAGGTCAATCACTCAACTGGGTATTTATCATCACAATGGATTATTTGGTTTGCAGCAGGATTGGAATCAGGCGTATGAAGTCTCTGGACTTGGGCATCCGAGCTCGGGTCGAGTAATGCTCATTATCGAATCGCCGGTGCGTATTCTAAAGGATGGGGCATCGAGAAAGACATGAAGAAACCCGTTCATCACTTTGAACTTGCAGCCATGGCAGGGCATGAATTGGCAAGGTACTGCCTCGGGCACATTGAGTACAAATCTGGTAATATGGAATGAGCCATAAAACATTGGATTATTTCAGCATCAGCTGGTCATAGGGAGTCCATGCCAGCAATCCAAACATTGTTTGAAAGTGGACACGTCCAAAATGATGTGTATGAGCTGAGGTTGAAAGCCTACAATGATTCCTGCAAAGAGATGAGGAACAAAGTGAGGGAGGATCTGCTAATTATGAAGAAAATGGGGTGACACGTGGGTAGGTGTTTTCAGATTGTTATCCAGTGTAGGTGAAAGATATTTTGCAGGATTCGTGTATCTGCTGTGCGCTTCAGAGCTGCCCTCCTCTCTAGTTTGCAATCCTTTGTGTTTCTCAAGAGTGTAACTAACTGATGACAAAGAGGTGATTCTGCTCTGCAGTATGTGGTCATTCAGTCTACCAGTTGTGCGGTGGTATTTATATGGCGACCATGTTACATGGTTGTTGACAAATCCAAGCTCATGATCAATCATAAAACATAACAGGAACAGTTAATTTCGTGCAGTTAAATATACCCTCTGTGGACTAAATGCTGTCATGGTAAGGGAGAGAGAGAAACAAGTTCTTGTACCCTCGTGATGATTCTATATTCCAGAAGGACGATGCGGATCCATTCCGATCTCAAGAGATGCCCTCTCTTTTCATCATCACATGTCTCCTGCATTGTAAATCCATAAGAATGTGCCACCGGACAAGCGAATATCGTTCCCCGCGTATCAATGAGGTTTTGGCTTGTGCCCGTCCACGTAAAAATTTCTCGTCGCCTTCGGCAATGTGAAGACGCTCCCGTCCATGTACTCCCTCACCGTTATCTGACAGCCCAGCCTGCTGGTATGCGACAGGCCGAAGGCCATGTCCAACATGTCCTCTTCGTCCTCCCCGAGCGCTCCGTCGTCCGTCTCGCTCAGGATGCGATCGTACGTGTCCTGCTCCAGTATCACGTGGCACGTGGAGCAGGCGCACACGCCCTCGCACGCGCCCTCCATCTCGATTCCCGTGCGATGCGCGGCCTGGAGGAGGGTCTCCCCGACCCGGGCCGCGATGGGCGTCCTGCTCTCGTCGGGGTTGACGAATGTGAGGTTCACCGTTGGAGCGTCCGGTCCCGGACCGTCGCCGTGCCATCGCATTATCATTGTTCGGCCGTTCGGGATGATTGTTGTTGGCCGGTCGACGACGAGGCCGCGATGTGCCGATAACCTCGTCAGGAGGCTTCTCTTGCACGACGCCGCCGTCCTGGAACGGTTGAGCATGATGGATTTTTTGATAGACTCGCTTTCGTTCGTGGTCTGAATTGGCCCGCCGGTCGCAACCGATGGGATGCGCGCGCGAAGGCGACGAGATGAGTGTTCGGTGGACCGAGCGACGGCTTTTTTTTGTGGTGCTTGTGCGTGGAAAGGCGTCCCGCCCAATATCGTACTAGCACATTACGCACGCTACTATGATAGTACACATCTACATACATACGTGCACATATACTTGTACTCTACTTAGGTAAATACATAAAAGCAACACACCGTTTGAGAAGGTGCCTCTGATCTCTGGGTGTTCGGTCGGACGCGTAAAGGATGGCAGTGATATCGAGCAGCAACGGCACTGGCCACCATGCGCGAGTCAAGTCGGCCACCGCCCCGCGCTGGCTGCGCATCCTGCCGCATCTCCTGGCCCTGTTCCTCGCGTCGTCGACGTCCTTCTACGCGGGGGTGTTGACGGGTATGCACGTCCTGAGAGTCCGCGGCGATGGCGGCGAGGGTTGCGCGGCGACCGCCAGGCCGAACAACGGCGACGACGGGATGATGGAATTCGATCGACGGGTGTCCGCGGAGGTGGAGCGTCGACTCGCGACGATGCCCGGGCGGGGACGACCCCCGACGAGAGGGGGGGCGGAGGCGATGCCGGCGGCGGCGGTCGCGGCGGGCGACGACGAAGGCGACGAAGGCGACGAGGAGGGGGAGGAGGAGGAGGGGGGGGGGGGGGGGGCAAACGGCAACGGGGGGATTGCCGACGAAGACGACGTCGGCGGCCGTGGCGACGACGACAGGGAATCGAGGCGGCGATTCCCGTCGACGATGTCGAAGGTCGCCTACGGCGCCTCGCTCGTGCGCAAGAACGACTTCCTCGCCCTATTCGACTACGGCATACCGAGGCCGCCGTCGAAGCGACTCGAGGAGAGCGATCCGGGGAAGGACGAGGTGCTGCTGATATACGGCGCCGCCAGGGCGCTCCCGGACGTGGGCTCGGCGGCGGCAACGTACGTGGGCGACGGGGGAGGCGGCGATCGACATCCCCCTCGCATGTCGGCGGCGGACGCCACGAGGAACTGCGGCGGCCTGAACGTGATATACACCGAAACGCACGACGCGGGGCTGCATCAGTGCACGGCCGTCGTCGGGAACTTCGAGAGCTATCACGTCCAGCGCTGGCTGAGGATGGATCCAGAGACGCACGCGAGGCTCGACACGACGTATCCCCTCACGCCCGTGGGCCGAGGACTGCAGACGAACGGGCAGGACAAATTCTCGGCGCCGGGGGATACGCACGCGTTGCGGAGTCAGGAGCTGCTCGAGACTTATTTTTCGAGGCTGGGGGAGACGATGGAAAGGTTGGGACCGATCGCCAAGGCATGCGGCGGAAGCGATAACACCGTGATCGTGATGGTTTGCAACACGGGGCAGGTCGATTTGCTAATAAATTTCATCTGCTCGGCGCGCGCGCGGGGGTTCGGTAACATCGTAGACGAGAAAGTGCTCGTCTTCGCCACGGACGAGGGAGTGCTGAAGATCGCGCAAAGTTTGGGCTTGAATGCTTTCTACGATGAGGAGGTGAGTTCGCGTTTGCCTTATGCACGCAGACATGATGTGCAAAATCTACAACTGACACAAAAACGTAAAAATTACGACAAACTATCGCGTTAAATCATTCTCAGATATTCAAGGATATGCCAGAACATGAAGCTCGAGTCTATGGGGACAGGACATTCACACAAATGATGTATGCCAAAGTTGTAACCGTCCAATTAATCAATAGAATGGGTTACGATGTCTTGTTTCAAGGTAAGCTCGTGATTTCTTCGTCCAGGGTTATCGTTGCATCCGCCACCTCACTCGAAATCTGCGTTGGTGCCGTTTTTCGCCTCCGTATGCACCCCCAAAGATGTTGATATGGTTTGGTACAAGAATCCACTGTCGTTTTTTCATGACAAAACCAGTGCGTTGTATGCATTTGATATATTATTCCAAGACGATGGCGCTCGCTCCCAACGCTACGCGCCTTACAGCGCAAATACGGGATTCTACTACGTACGAAACAACGATAAGACGAAGTTTCTGTTTCGATCGCTACTTTTTCTCGGGGACATGGTGCTATCGATGAACAGTCACCAACAAGCGATGGGCGTGCTCCTGGACGAGCACAGTTCCCTGACAGGTTTAAGAGTCAAAACTCTGTCGGCGTACGATTTCCCGGGAGGTTACCATTACCATCGCAAGAAGGAGATTCCCGTGATGAAGGACATAGTCACTGGAAAGTACGTGCCGTATCTATTCCACATGAGCTGGACGACCAACAAATCCAATAAGTTGGTCTTCTTTCAGCAGATGGGACTGTGGTACACCAAGAAAGAGTGCGAGGGCGGAGGCGGTGTGAGTGTAGCGGAGAAGGCGAAAGGCAAGGGGGAATTCGATTCAGCGTGCTGCTCGGCGGAGCCGTTGATCACGTGTCACTACAAGGACAAACCGAGCGTAGAAGAGTGCAAACATGTCTCAGTTCCGTCAATTGATGGGGGGAAGAAGGGGAAGTCATTTTGGTAACACAATAACGTGGATCGAGTTTGTAAATTAGACACTGTATTATGCACTATTTGACACACAAGTAAGGCTTGGTCGTTGAATATCAGTAGCGTTCATGTCACAGGCAGCGACGAATCATTTCGACGGATCAGCTGTGGGAAATTTCTCGCTATCCGTCTCGAAGCATCGTCGACAAAGCCCAACGAGTCCATCCGAGCACTTCGGTGATCGTCCCGGCTTCCCATCTCGTTGCAACGCGATAACCTTCCGTTCGACGAGCTTCCTCAGGAGGTCTTCCTCGGTGAGTTCGCTCCAGTCCGCGACCTTCGAGTTCATCAGCCGCCGTCGCGCATCCGTCAGGCCCTCTCTGGTCTTCCTCGCCGCATCGTGCGCCTGCCACGCCATTTCCTTCTCGAGTCGACCCACCAACCTCCCCCGTTCGAAGGCGGTACCCTCTCGCAAATCGAGGGCATTGCGAATCTACGAATGATGAAAGAAGAAGAAGGGGGTCGAATTTGCGTTAACAAAACGTGAGCCCAGATAGCAGGAACGAACACAATTCGCGATCGCGAAATAAAAGAAGAGAGTCGCTCACGATATTGTCGGACACAGTCTTTTTCAAGTCCGATAGCGCATCCGCCAACGTAGGATGGGTCTGACAGCCCCACGTGCGTGGGTCGTTGATGACGTAGAGCGGAACGCCGGCCTCGCGGCAGATCTTGACGAGATAACGGAGGGAGCCGGGAACGCGTTGCATGGCGGAGCCGTCGCATACGACCGCGTGCCTGGCGGTCATTATTTATTTATTTTTCGGCCGGACGAGGGAGGAGAAATGGGATCGATCGGTCAGATATTGCTATGACCAAAACAAAACAAAAAAACAGGACCCGTCCGTCAAAAATTCGAGGGCACTCACGGTTTGTTCGAGGCCCTGTTTGGCTTCGCCGCCGTGGATTTATGAGGACTGAATGCGCCGCCGCCGCCGTCCTCGTCGTCGTCGTCGCATCGTCGGCTATCCTCGCCGTACAGGCGGCTCTCGCCGTCGATTCCGTCCCTACCGCCCGGGGGCCACCACCGGAGCCAACTCGGGAGGGGGAGCCATATCCCCCCCCACGAGTACGACGATGTGTGCACGGTCCGTCGATACGCACGGTCGTACATCCATCGCGAGAACGCCCCCTCCCTCTCCATCGGCATGCCGAAACGCACGTCGCCGTTCGTGCGCAGCAGCATCTCCTCGAGCCACGCATACTGATTCGCGGGGTGCGATCGCTCGTATTCCGGATCGTCCGCGTCCGCGTCCTCCTCCCTCTCGTCCATCTCCCCACCCGCGCGGTCTCCCGACGACGAGAACGACGACGAAGACAAAGACGACGACGGTAGGATCGACGGTCCATCGTCGCCAGCGACGACGGCACCCCTCCTTCGTTGGTCCTCGACGGTCGCCATCGCGACCCTATCGTCATCGCCCGCGTCGGCGAGTGCGCCGCCGTCATCGTCGTCGCCCCTCTCGACCGCGACCGCGACGGTAGGATCGACGACGTTCCTCCTCCTGCCCTCCCTTGACGACATGTATATCCTGCGTACGCCCCTCGGGTTGAGGTTCGTCACCGACAGCTCGAGTATCTCCGCCCCCACCACCGTGTCGGACGGTCGTCGTGCGCGTTCCTCCTCGGGCCGCCGGTCGTCGTCGTCGTCGTCCGTCGTCGTCGTCGACGATCGGCCATCGCGATGACTATGACAGTAGTACAATCTCCTGGCGAGGCTCTTCTGAACTATCGGCACCCGCGACGCCCTCGTGCCGATCCGCTCCATCGGCTTCGGCGGGGCCACGCCGTCGACGAACGAGAGCGGCTCGACGTCGTAGATTTCGTGCGGGAGCGAACACCCGCCGGGCCCGAACGCCTCCCCCTTCAAATCCGGCACGTCGACGGCGACGAGTCGCAGCCTCGTCGGCACCCCCCTCGGACGACGACGAAGACGACGACGACGGGGGGGGGTGGGATCGACGCCGAGTTCGTAGTCGTCGGGATGATCCACGTCCACGACGACGCCGCCGGGGCGACGCGTCCGCGTCGTCCACGTAGACGAAGACGACGGACGACGATCCAGGAGGTAGCCCAGATCGGCGATGTCGTCCATCATGCGCGCGTCCAGGACGCCGCCCGCCCCCCCGTGCCGTCGACGGTCCGCCTCCTCCTCCTTCCCCTCGGCCCTGGACGACGACGACGATCCGTCGTCGTCGCGGGGGAGGATCGTCGACGCCGACGCCGCCGCGACCGCGACCGCGACCGCGACGCACGATGCCGACGACGACGACGACGTCGTCGTCGTCGTCGCTCCGACCTTCGATCTCCCGACGCGGGACAGGGCGCGGACGACGACGATGCCTCTGCCGGACATGGCTCACGTCTCGCGTGTCTCGGTGGCTCGGTCGTCGCGGGTTAAAATAATAAACCTTACGACACCTCTCTAATATTAATCTCTGCGCAAACGGGGCCGGGCGGGGGGCTCCCCTTTCCCCGCGCCCGTTTTTCACGGCTTCAACGTGGAAGAGGACGGACGAAGAGACGGGCGGGCGGACGGAAGATCTTCTACGATAGGGCGGGAAGAGATCGATCCGAAAAAAAACACGCACGTGGATGTGCTGAAAGTTGAAAATGTTGCAAGTGCGTTTGTGGTGTGTGTGTATGGTGGTTAACGCAAGGTTTTGGTGGATGATGACCTGGATGGAAGCGAAGAGTCTCTTCCTTGGTTGTAGGCACCGACGTCCATTATCATTTTTACCAGCTAGCCTCCATCCCTGGTTTCGCTTTTTTTTTGTCCCCGCGGGCCTCAAGAAGAAGAAGTAGAAGAAAGGAATATAGAAAAGAGAACGGACATGTTGTTCCATCGGCGCATCCTCCTCGTCCTGCCGGCCCTAGTCGCCCTCTCCGGGGAACACGCCCGGGCCTTCACCCCCGTCGCCCTCGGCGGCGGAGGCGGGACGATGATCGTCGGGACCGCCCCGGGGGGGGTGACGACGACGCGTCGCGTCGTCGCGTCGTCGTCATCGCGTCCCCTCTCGTCCTCCCTCGCATCGTCCGCCGAGGAGGTCGCAGTCGCGGCGACCTCCAAGTCGTCGTCGGACGTCTCGATCGAGTACGACGCTCCCGCGCGCCTCGCGTACGCCGAGTGGTGCGCCAAGTTCTCGAAAGTTCCCGACGAGTCGAGGTACGCAGTCTTCAGGTCCAACTACGAGACGGTCGCGGTAGCGAACGTCGTCGCGGCCAAGGAGGCGCGGGACGACGGCACGGACAGGCCGAGGGACCTCGAGCTCAACGAGTACGGCGACATGACCGAGGAGGAGTACGCGGCGGCGTCGACGGCGTCGACGACGGCCGCCGCCGCCGCGGCCGCGCCCGAGAAGGGCGCGCTCGAGACGGTGATGGAGGCCAGCGCCGCCCAGAGCGAGGCGAGCATCGCGCTCGCCGAGGCGGCCGACGCCCTCGCGGAGGAGGAGGAGGTGCGTTTTTCGTCGTTCCGCGATTTTTCTTCTCTCGTCTCCTCCTCCTTTTCTTCGTTTTTTTTTTTTTTTTTTTNCTTCCCGCGCCGCGATGATCAAAAAAAAAACACACACACGGGGAGCAGAAGCTCGCGAGGCAGCTCGGCATGAGCAGCGTCGAGGAGCTCGAGGACGCCATCGACGCCGTGGAGGGTTTCGACACCGACGGCGGTGCGTTCGACACCTCCGACGTACGGGAGGCGCGCGTACGGTCGGCCTACATGGACTGGTGTCGCGAGTACGGCAAGGTCGCGGACGAGTCTCGCTTCCCGACGTTCTCGTCGAACTTCCTCGCCATGGAGGAATACTCGAGGGAGAACGGCCGGGAGATGGTCCTGAACAAGTACGCCGATTGCACCGAGGAGGAGTACAGGTCGCTCACGGAGGCGCCAGAGGCGGAGGCGGAGTCGACGACCGTGCCCGCGGCGGCGGCGGCCGAGGCGGTGGAGGAGCCCAAGGCGGAGGTCAAGGCCGTCGTCGAGGAGGAGGTGGTGGTGGCGGCGGCGGCGGTGGAGGAGAAGGAGGAGGTCAAGGCCGTCGTCGTCGAGGAGGAGGTGGCGGTGGCTGTCGAGAAGAAGGCGGAGGAGGTGACTGTCGTCCCTCCTCCCCTGGCGCCGAAGGTGGAAGCGGAAGGTGAGAGAAGCCCGATTTCGATACTCCCGAATTGTTATACCGCGCGCGGGTTAAGTTTCGCAACATCGACTTTCGGCACCCTAATCCAAACTTTTCGCTCCGTGTCGTTTTTTTTTTTTCCCCGAAAAAACAAAAACAAAAACAGCCAAGCCGATCGTTAAGGCGGAGGCGGCGCCCAAGCCTGTCGTTCAAGTTTCGGAGTCGCCGAAGCCGGCCCCGTTCGTGCCGAAGCCCAAACCGAAGCCGGAGCCCGTTATCGCGCTCTCGCTCGAAGAGCAGGCGATCGCCGACGTGAGTATTGTGAAAACCGTGCCCCGATCGTTTTGCCCCGACCGTGGGGAGTTGGGTTCCCGGGTAGATCTCAGACGCGTTGTTTCCAACCCCCCCCCCCCCCCCACACACACACACACTCTCTCCCCGCGCGCGCGCGAATACACGAAAATCGATCAAACAGGCAAGGGCGATGGCGGATAGGGAGGCCGCCCAGGTCGCCAAGCGCCGCGCTCGGGACGAGGCCGCGGCCGAGATGGAGCGCCAGAAGGCCAAGGACGCGATGGAGAAGCAGCAGAAACTCGCGCGGGCGGCGGCGGCCATCGTCGTTCCCAAATCCGTGGAGGTGCCGGCGGCGACGGAACCCGTCGCGATGAAGGCACCGGCTGCGCCGGAGAAGAAGAAGTCCGCCTTCTCCATCTTTGGCGGGGCCAAACCCGCGGAGAAGAAAGTCGTTTCCGTCGAACCGGTGTTGGAAAGGAAAGGTACGACGGTCTCTCCCTGACCCCTCCCCCATCGCCGACTGTCCGTCCGTCTGAGCCTTTTTTGCTTATATTGCTGACACCGCGCTGTTTTTCGTAAAACTCGCGTTTTCGCAGCTCCCGTTGTCCCGGTCGCCCCCGTCGTCGAACCTGTCGCGGCCAAGAAGGCGGAACCGAAGACCGACATGTTCGCGTCCTTCTTCGGCGCCAAACCGGTCGTTAAGAACGTTGCGCCCGCCAAACCGGTCGAGGAAAAGAAAGGTGAATTAGTCTCTACTCCTGTCGTCGAGCGTTTCCCCTCTCTGCCATGTCAGGATCATCTGTTGCTGATGCACTTTTCGTTCGTATTCCGCAGCCGCTCCCATCAAGCCTACCGCACCTGTTGTTGAACCAGTCGTCGCGAAGAAGGCCGAAGCGAAGACCGATATCTTTGCGTCCTTCTTCGGCAGTTCGACTGCTAAGCCGGTGGAAAAGAAGGCTGCCGAAGAAAAGAAGGTTGTGGCGAAGGTGGTAGCCAAAGGTATGTCAGGTGTTATCATCACACCGCTTGTTCGTTTCCCATTTCTCCTCACATGTCACTGTTTCCTTTCCAAAGCTCCGCCAACGCCCAAGTCTCCGCCAAAACCTGTGCCTGAGACCCCAAGAACAGTGGCAAAGGAAATACCCATCGCACCAAACGCAATGACTGAAGCTCTCAACTCGTTTTTTGGCACCGGCACGCCTGCGAAAACGGCTAAACCTACCCCGCCGCCAGAGCCCATAGTAGTGGAGAAGAAGTTTCCGCCAAAACCGCAGCCATTTAGCTTTTTTCAGGCCGCCTCTCCTAAACCAGCGCCGCAGGCAGTGCCAAAGCCATCCCCAGTCCCAGCTCGCAAATCCCCCACTCTCACTCTTAAGAGGCCGGTCACCCCTCCACCAAAGGAGGTTGTTATCGAGAAGAAATCACCCGCTAAGCCAGCCCCCACTTTCAGCTTTTTCAAGCAGGCATCTACGCCAAAGCCGGAGCCTGTAGTGCAACCGCCCCCCGTCCCCGCTCGCAAGCCATCCCCCACCCTCTCTCTTTTCAAAGCGAAGGAACCGGCAACCCCTCCGCCGAAGGCCCCCGTTGTCGAGACGAAAAAGAGCGTTCAGGGTTCAGGAACATTCAGCCTGTTTGGCGGACCCAAATCTATCGCTCCGGCGCCCCCGGCGCCAGTTGTCGTCGAAAAGAAAAAGGTCGCAGAACGGTCTGGAACCTTTAGCCTCTTCAGCGCGCCGGGCACGCGTACGATCGCAAAGGCCCCCGTTGTTGAGAAGAAGGCCATCGCGAAACAGACAATCGCCATAGCCGCGCCGAAGAAGGTGGCGCCTGTCGCGGACAGCATCCCCGTTATCGGCAAGTTCAAGCAAAATGCGGATGGGTCCATCACCGGCATCGTTCGGAATTCCAAGACTTTCCGTAACGGCACCGAAATCACAACCTCTCCCGTGCCTCGTGGAGCTAAGGCTGGCAGTATAGTTACGACTTCTTCCGGAAGCAAGTACAGACTTGAGTAGAGGAATGCCGCTGCCAAAGTTTACGAACCGTTCGTGCTACTGTTCTTTTTTGTCCTAATGAATAAAGTCATTGTAATCGAAAAAAGAGTTGTTGTTATCCTATTTTAATTCACTGCATGTTGTGATGATGGACCTGGAGATGGCACATGAGAACAGTTCTCCTGCTAGAGATAACCACAATACTGTGATAGAAAGCTGTGTAAGAAAAAACGTAAGAAGATTAGACATACTTTAGTACTCGGCTGGATACCAAGCGGCACAAATATCTGATGATGGACCTATTGCACTACATGAGGTGATAGCGTCATTCATTTCAAACAGTGTTCGTGTTTATGGTCGGAAGGACTACTGCCCCAATCACAAATATCTTACTATATACCTCTTATAATTATGTAACACCTATTGGTGATCACACATCATTCAGGGGGTACACATGTGCTAATAGCAAGAACTGAATGCAATGGTGCAATTATTAGCCTTGGAGAGGTAGTTCCTCTTGAGAGTCAGATGAACAACGCTGTCTGAAAAGAGAAAGCAGGAGTGTTGTAGTTGTAGTAATTGAAATAAACAAAAGATCTTTGGAATAATACATGGGGTATAACCTTGACTGGCCCTATGACATCTGCCATGAGTCTTAATCTTGTTATTTTGAATCATTGAGTCGTCCACCAAGAATGAATCACTGTTATTGTACTTTGCCTTCAAAAAAATTCATAGGATTTGTCATCATTTTGACTCTTAATCGGAGAGGGAGAACCCAAAGTCAGCCACAGAGGATGATATATAGACAAGTTAATGTCATATGTCTCAATATAATATCTTCTATGGTTTCATCCAAGTCCTAGAGATACTGCTAACAAGACCCATGACTAGTTCTCTTCTAGGTTGCACTGCATCAGATACCTAGTCTTAGTTTCTAAACTTCCAACAAAAGCTTAAAAAGGACAGATTACATTCCAAACCAGGCAGCAAACACAAAGATCATAGAAATAGCAACGCTCCTTTTCATCGCCCCAGTAAGTGCCACGGCCCCACTTGGTGATGCAGCCGGAGTAGAGTCAGGAGCGGGGGCCGGAGCAGCGTCGGGGGCGGGGGCTGGAACGGGCGGCGTAGTTTCCATCCCGAAATCCAGCGTGAAACTGTCCTCGCCGACGTCGTGATAACCGAGCTCTGGCTCGTCCGATAGGGCATACAAGAAGGTGTTCTCCCCGCTCGGGAATATCTCGAATTCTCCGTCCTCCTGCAAATACTTCGTGAACTCCATGATCGTCGTCCCGTCCACCTTCGTGATGGACGTGGACATAAGCGTCTGGTGATCGGCGTCCATCGGGTCCACGCGCGGGTCCTCCGCCAGCCAGTACTTCTGGACGGATCCGTCGTCGGGCAGGCCGACGATGCCCGTGGACTTCATACTCTCTCCGCTGTCCATCTCGCCGGAGGGGGAGATGCCGAAACCCATCCACCCTCCCGAGTCGCTCTCGAGACGCGCGCAGAGGATGGATCGCTCGTCGGCCGAGGATGCGAGGACGATGGCGTACTTGAACGTTAGTGCACCGTCGGCCAAGGACATCTCGGCGTATTCGTCTACGCTTGGGCACGTTTGGGACGCGGCTCCGTTGAGGAGGAGGAGGGTCGAGGCGGCGGTGAGGAGCTTCATGGTTGCGAGGACAGCTGTTGAGATTATGATGTGTGTGCATTCGCGTAGATTCGTTCGCCTTCGTCAAACCTGAGCCGTGTTGGCTTTCGTGATTCGATTCGTGGTCGTGACAAGAAAGGTTCAATCTTCAATCTAATCTTTGGTTTTTGGCGGGAACGTGAGAGACAGGCCCCACCGGAAGAGCGCTCTCGCTCCGGCCGGCGCCATAGTACCATACCCCACCATCACTCACTCACCACTCCCACACTCACCCTGCAATCGCGATGACCAATCACCTTCTCCTCCCACTCGCGGCCATCCTCGCGACCGCTGCAACCGTCCGCATCCATGCGTTCCTCCCGACAGCGAGTTATCCCCCACTCGCGCCACCTTCCAGTCTGACCACCTCGACGTCGTTGGGCATGGACAAGAAGGCCAAGTCCGGCGGGGGGGGCGGTCGGGGGGGAGGATTCGCGAAGAAGGCGACCGCCACCAACATACGAACGAAGAAGGCGAAGAGGTCTTCGGACGCGAACTTCGCCTACGCCGGATCCCTCCGACCGCACGACATCTCCCCGATGCGCATCGTCGATCCGGCATCCGTCCTGTCGATTCCGGATTACGCCATCGACGGCGTCCCGAAAAGACGCGGGAGCGGCTCCGGGGGGGAAATCGAGGTGAAATCGCCGGAGGAAATAATCAAAATGCGCGCGGCGGGGAGGGTCGCGAGGGAGGTGCTCGACTTGGCCGGATCCCTCGTTAGGGCGGGCGTCACGACCGACGACATCGACGCGGCGGTGCACGCGGCGTGTATCGAGCGCGGGGCCTATCCCAGTCCGCTGAATTATCGCAATTTTCCCAAGAGCTGCTGCACCTCGGTCAACGAGGTCATATGCCACGGCATACCCGACTCCCGACCGCTGCGGGACGGGGACGTGATCAACATCGACGTGACGGCGTACCTCGACGGGTACCACGGGGACTGCTCCGAGATGTTCGTCGTCGGCGGGCGCGAGGCCCTCGACGACGACGGACGACGGCTCGTGCAGGCCACGTACGACTGCTGGGTGCGCGCGATGGAGTTGGTCCGGCCGGGGACGAATTACAACGTCATCGGTCGGTCGATACAGGATCACGTGACGCCGTTGGGGTACTCGACGGTGCGCGCGTTCTGCGGCCACGGGATAGGTTCGGTCTTCCACACCGCCCCGAACATATATCACTACGCGGTGGGCCAGGACTTGGGCACGATGGAGGCCGGTCACGTGTTCACGATCGAGCCGATGATATGCGAGGGACTCGCCGATCCGTACATGTGGCAGGACGATTGGACGGCCACGACCGTCGACGGCGGGAGGTCGGCGCAGTTCGAGCACACCCTCCTCGTGACGGCTGACGGGGTGGAGGCGCTTACGGGGAAGATCGAGGGCAGTCCGATCCAATTTTGGGAGGAGGAGAGCACGATACGGGGGGGGGCATGGTTGGGCACGAGCAAGGATGCGAGGGCGAGGGCGAGGGTCCTCAACGAGAAGTAGTACGACGATGGATCCCTGGTAATAAGTAAAACTATAACAAAACCTCATCAGCGCTCATGCCTCCAACCAATATTCAGTCCATGTTGAATACGATCTTCCCCTTCGTTCGTCTCCCCCTGAGCTGCTCGAATCCTTCCCTTACTCCATTTTCGTCGAAAGATTTCACGTCCAAATGAGGCCTCGCGTTGGAAATTTTCAGCAGAGATACGATCTCATCCAAAGCCGATTTTGCCTTTCCGGACGTCAAAATCATCGTCCGCTGAGGTTTCATCTTACCCATGGCATGACGCGCCCAAGTGGACGGAGGACCGTTGATCTGAACATATTGTCCGGTCTTCTCCTTCAACAACGGGAACATTGACGAAACGTAATCCTCGCCCTTGCCGCTCCCCGTGGCGGTATCATATATGCAGTCGAACCCTCCGACATTCTCTTCCCTGAATCTCGTCAATGCGTCGCCGTCGGTGTAATCGATAAGCTCGAGCCCGTCGAATCCCACGATCCCGCTCGTCCCTCGGACGAAGTCGAAGTTCCTCCCCGAACAAATGCCCACGATCCTCGACGCTCCCATCGCCCTCGCCAGCTGCACCCCCGCGATGCCGCACCCGCCGCTGGCCCCTATGACCAGGACCGACGATCCCGCCACGACGTTACCCGCGCGGAGCGATTGCAGTCCAGTCAGGTAGGCAACGGGGAGGGCGGCCGCCTGGTCGTACGGCAGCCACTCCGGCTTGATCGCGACCTCCTCCGTGCCGACGAGGGCGTAATCGGCGAGCGATCCCGAGGTGGCCCTGCCGAAGACGGCGTCCCCCGCGCGCAGGTCGGTCACGCCGGAGCCCACCCTCTCGACTACACCGGACACGTCAAGGCCCGCCACCGGGCCGGCTACGACGCGCGGGAGCTTGTAGTCGACGGGGTTTATCGCGGCCGACTTCACCTTGATGAGGACGTCGTTGGGTCCGATGGCGACGTTGGGATCGCGTTGGGCGGGGTAAGGGACGTCCTCCTTGAAGGATATGGTCAATCCGAGGAGACCAGTTCGGACGGCGGCTCTCATTGTGTTTTTTGTTGTGGTGGTAAATAATACGTACTACCTAGGTATGATGTTAATCCCCAAATACCAAATATTCAACGCAGCAGCTGAATGCTGAGTAGCCTGCTGCTGGCTGCTGGTTAGCAACGGCGCGTCGAGCTCGTTATCGTCGTCGTCGTCGTCGTCATCGTCGTCGACATCTAAAAAGTGGAAGGGAAAGAACTCGAATGATTCGCATTCGAAATCGCGCGGCACAAAGCGCCGC
>JALLAZ010000228.1:0-20961 GCA_036939755.1 Stephanodiscus triporus
CCATGGACGGAAAACTGCTGCCGGAGGGCCAGTGCCGACGTTACCGCCGCCTCCCACTGCTGTCTCAGCTCAACCCCGATAGAACATTCCTTCGACGTGTAATGCCAAGGATAGAAGGGGTTGATCTGTATCCCACACTGATGACATCAACTATACTTCCCCTCCGACGGAACTACCACCAAGTCCATCGGATGAACATCCCAAAAATGCCGACGCAAGTTCCAGCCATCGTTCAGAAGCCCCTCACACCGCGGGGAACGGGCAAGCCAGTTTGCCCTGTCGTCCCCTGTGGTGCGTGACGGTGTAAGTCGCCGGGGGACAATCCTCCAACAAGTCCTCGGGCACAACCTGCGACTGATAGATGTCATGGAACTAGCCAGCATAACCTTCCCACATTGGCGACACTCCACCGGATGAGCATTCCACTCAGCGCCCGTAACTCTCCCGCACTGCATCCGCCGATAGGAGTCAAACGGGAGTTGGGTCCGTATCCGACCCAGGGTGCAGATCATCGTCTGCATCTTCTTCGTGTTCGTTTGAAGCCCCACCTGTGCAAATAACCCTACGACAATATCCAGTGCGCGCTGAAGGAATTCCGCGTCCCTCGATGCGAGGTACGCGTCGTCGACATAAAAGATAGCAAAGAAGGTTGACGTCAGGTCGTCCAGCTCCGCTTCCTCATAGTCGCCCTCTTCCCTCAGCTGCCAAAACCACTCACGGGCAACGGCATCGACCAAGATGTTAAACAGCTTGGCCGAAAGCGGGCCCCCTTGGGTCACCCCGCGGCCCGCCTTGAATGGCTGGCCGTAATTGCCCGATGCACGGCACACCATGATGGCGTCGCGCCAATAGTTTCGGATGAGTCGAATCATTCGGGGCCACTGATGAACATGTTGTTGCTTGCAGAGCATACATTCTTTTGCCTGGTAGACTTCCACACATAAACTTTCATGTCTGTGTTTTGCATCTTAAAAATATTCACACCATAGTAGTAGTATCATCACTGCAAAATCTTTTGGGAATACCTTCTTTGCAACAACTAGCTTTCAGTTTGTATCATGGCGGGTTTGTATCATGGCGGGTGCAAGAGCAGGAGCCATTGTACGGCAGCAGCAAAGGCAGTGTCAAAGTCTCATGAGAATGAGAAAAGGCGAAGTCAGCAGCAAGAACATGTACATGACGTGACTGCCAATCAGGGGAGCGACAAAGTGAAATACGGCAGACTGATCTGACGGGGCATGCAGAGGGGTGTGCATGTCTGCCAGAGGAGCAATGAAGTGAGATAAGGCAGAACGATCTGACTCTGACGGGGCATGCAGAGGGGCATCATGCATGTCTGTCAGAGAAGCGACAAAGTGAAATACAGAAGACCCATTGGATGGGGCATGCAGAGGGACACGCAAGTCTGTCAGCGGAGCGACAAAGTGAAATACGGCAGACCAATCTAACGGGGCATGCAGAGGGGTGCACACGTCTGAAGAGGAGTACCATGCAGAGAATGGTGCGCATCAACTTAATTTATTATTGTTGAATAAATTGTCTTCTATTTTTGTATTTGTTATCACTTATCACGCTGCAAGACAAATAATTGAAAGACCCTGTCATCTTCTTTCACATGCCGTGCACAACAGCAAGTTGACAACACTGCCACAAAGCAAAAGAAGGTGACAGCCTAGTTGGCAAAGAATGTTGGAGGCAAGACAAATAATTGAAAGACTTGCCAAGGACCATGTTACTGTAACCTTGTTTCAAAACATGACATGATTTATTTTGGGGTATGCATAGGCGCAGTGAAATATCACCTGTCGCTTCGTGCCTTGTGCACGAAGAGAAACTCTACCCTTTTGATATGTTCCATAAGTTAAAATACATTGAGCAATGTAATTTTGTCATCACCTTCATTCAATGAAAAGACGACGGCTGGCTTCAAAGGGGGGGGTGCAATGGTCTTGACTCCGAATTATCCCTTTTTATACTACTAGATAGTTGCATGTTGGAGGCAGCAGTGGGGTCTAATGACCAGATTATTTCTTGCCATGTTCTTGGTTGTGTTGATGCGATGCTGGTGCTGGGATTCATACATGCAGTTGGCTTGCTTAAATTAGCAGTGTTGGTTCCTGTGCATGCATAACAAATCATTCTGGTGTTTGTTTGTGGTATGTACCCACTTAAGCGTATTTGTGGTACCTAGTTACAGGATTCCTCAACCTCATCAAACCCTAAAACGGAAAGCGTTCAACGGTTCAAGGGCACATTATTCCCACGGCGGACTCAGTAAAACTTCGATTACTTCGCCTATTCTAAGAATGTACGGAGTTCCCCAACGCCGCCAGCGCGCGGCCCCAATTACAAAAAAGTGTGAAGGAGATGCAATAAGTCTTACCATGACTTCTTCACACGCGCACTACTCCCCTAAAAGGCACAAGCCATGAGAACCAAGCCAAAGACGAAGAGCGGCGCCACAGCCATGATCTCCACAAGAAGTGATAAGGTGGGCACAAATGCCGCCGATGGAACGGATGACGCCACGTCCAGGGCCAGGGAGGCGGCGCTCGCAGAGGTCAAGGAGATCATGCGCAACGGCGGCACCCATGCCGAGGCGGTAGCGGCGGCCAAGATGGTTGCACGCATGGTGCTAGAGAAGAGGAAGCAGGGATTGTCCCATGAAGGTGGCGCAGATTCTGATATTGACCATATCGGATCGGACAAGCCAACGCCACTGACCGTTGCATCCGCCAATAAGAACGCAGCGGCCACCGTCGCTCAGGGTAGGATTGTACTGCCTCCTCGGGGCCCAGCGAACGTCGAGGGCGGAGGAAGAGTGGGGATCTTCGGTAAATTGCGCAACAAAAAGGGTCGCAATGAAAAGGAAACGACGAAGAACGGTGATAAGAAAGCGAAAGCGAAAGCGAAAACGAAAACGAATAATGTCACCGCCGTTGAAGGAAAGGGACGGAAGGTCAAGGACGGAAAATGGACAAGTAAGGAACAGAAGGCCAAGAAAGGAAAGGGGAAAAGTGTCTTTCAGATTAAATCAAACTCCCCTTTACGCCGGTCAAAAGAGGCGAACGGACAACAGGCGGCACCCGAACCGCCCGCGGAGAGTGGCGGTGACGATCAACCAGTTCCCGAAGATGGGACATTGCTCGTCACCCATGAGCCAGCAGACGAAGCTGAGTACAAGGGTGAGCGCAAGGCCAAAATTTCAAAGGGCCCCTGGATCAAATCCGAAATCAGCGTCTCGTCTGGCCTGGTCTTGAATGGCAACAGATCAGCGCCTGCATCTAGGAGCATTGGCCACGACTCTTTGACGTTTCATCATGCAAATACCATTTATCAGAAGGGTATTGAGTCCTCTCTCGCGCCTACACAAGACAAGTCCGATGAAGGCATAGTTCACTCGGTGCAGTTTTTCGATAAGGTCATGCGTGCTGCCGAGAAGACAATATTTCCAATCAAGAGCGAGAAGAAGGCAGGCATGAGAACAAAGAGCGACTTTAGTGACGAGTCAAATTTAAAGCAAAATGCAACATGTTACCCTGACATTATGTCGTGCTTAGATGGTTGCTTGGGGCAAGAGTACTTACCCTTTTCACTTCAAGACGAACACAGCTTCGAAACCAGTGTCCTGGAAAGCACGGCTGCAATGAGCATGGACGACTCTAACACCACCGCCACTTCAGGTACAGGTGTAAAACGATTCAATGATGGCTATGGTATGGGCCAACATTCGTACGAGGAAGCTGAAAAGTCGGTTTCGTGGGCAGACCTTAGTGTTTCACAGTTAATTAATGATCCTTGCGTTCTAGATCTCAGTGTATCACCCACAAACGAGGATACACGTGATCCATCATTTGTTTGGGCTACAGCAAGAAGACTGATAAGTGGCAGACGCAAGGACAAGAAGAATACTACGTCGAAGATGGATGGCAGTCAAGATCTATCGGGTCGGCCAAGAACAAGAAGACTGATTAGTAGAAAACTCAAGGGCAAGAAGAATACTTCCTTAAAGATGAATGATGATTGTATGGAGACCATTTCAACCAAGGGCACCCTGCCAAAAAGAACTGGCATGAGCTCACTTGTAACAGGCACTACCATCAACAAGCGTGCCTCCTCCAAAACCTACTTTCCGCCAGGTGGACGTGAGGCGGATATTGCTGTTTTTGAAGGAGTGGACGACAGAGAAATTCGTGTTCAGGATGCTTTCAATGGAGGGTTAGATGAAGGAAACGAATACAAGACAAACCAGACAAAAACTGGGGCGAACACAGTGGGCTTTAAGGATGGTTATGGCCCAAACTGGAGAGATACTGTTTCAGACACGGCGGGGACTACAGCTCATCCTGTGAATACACATGCGGGCCAATGTCGAAAGCAGCAACAGCAACGAACACATCTTCCAGGACAGATGCACCAACATCCAGGAGAAGCCCCACACCCAAGCAGCGGTCATTCTTCTCCATTGAGCCCCTCCATGTTGCAAAATAATCGCAGAGGAAACTTGCTGAGTCCTGCCCATGATGAATACTACCAAAATAGTCTTGGCAATGCTGATGAACATCATAACCCTAAGTATGCTCTAACCAGTGCAGTGTTAGGAGGAGTGCAACAGCATCACCATTCCGACATGCTCGTTTCAAGAGGTCCCTGTTTTAAGATCAATGCTAATTTATCAGTAGAGTCCACTGATGAGGAGAGACAAGATCGGTATGCTGGTGCAGAGCAGCAGGAGTTGGACATGCGAGACGACAAGACGTTGGTGGACTCTGGTCCTCCCCACTCGCCTGTGAGTGGGATGGCTATAGCTGGATCTGCCATGGGTGGATATGGCATTGCTAATATGACTAATAACAGAATGATTGGTCAGCAAGGTCATCAAGGAATGGCAGGTAATGCTGCCATGGGCTACAATGCTGGCGAAACTTTTGTTGTGAACGATTATACTGGGATGATGACTGTACCGACTTCTTCGTCTAATGTGACATACGACGACTGTACACTCGACTTAATTATGGGTAAATTGGATCATCCATACAATCATGTGCATCATGTGACGCAACTGGGACATCAATCACAGCTACACCAGCAGGGTTACAGCCATCAGCCAATGCAGCAGCTTGGCCAAATCAGCAGTGTTCAGCAGTCACAGGCTTGGGCTCAAGCTCAGGCTAACATTAATGGTGGCATGCAGCACTATGGCACCAACGTTTTTGGGTCAACACGAGCCATGCAGTATGAATATTGAAATTAGGTTCCAAATAGATCTATTCATATCATTGAGATGAAAAAAATACTCACTCGTTCAACAATGGTGGCAGCCAAAAGGCATTCATTTTCATCGGCAAGTGCCCATAGAATATTAAATGAAGGCCATACTTTGTCTTTAGTCTTTGTGTGAATATTGGAAAAATGAAATTACCTGTGCTAATTAGCGCATAATAAAGTCCTCTGGAATGGCAAATTGATTCAGCGTTCCAAATGGATTCCTCTAAGTTAATAAACAACTGTGGGGTCATATTTGTTTACGACACGCTTGTATCTCTAAGTATCTCGACAGCGGCAAATCAGAGTAGCCACTGACATAACGCGGTAGGACGGCATGCGTTGAATAGCCCTGGTAGCTTCACAGAGCGGTGAAAACTGGGTCCGATGTAAGGTGCAGCGGTTTTGGCCAATCTGATTGCGTTACCGGTAGATAAAGAGTGCGCAGGTGACTATTGAATTATTTCAGAGTAAGTGCGTATGTACAACCCTAATCGCCGCGAAAATAGTCTGAGAGTGCACTATCAATAGCAAAAAGTAATCGACCCGTAAAGTTAAGACAAAAGCTTCAGTAAGAAAGACGCTCTGTAGGCTTCCACGCTTACTTCAAGGGTGTAACCCCCCCCCTACTGGAAAATTTGCCGCTGCCGTTAACACACATTCGCAGTGCCATCCAAGGGACGGTCGGGAGAGGGCGCCGCGAGACAACTCCTCGGACTTGGCCTTGGCGACTCCGGCGGCAGCGCGAACTCCCCTTTCCACGTCTTCGCCCCATGGGACGACGTGCTGAGGTTCGGCTGGTCGATGTGCTGATTCTCGTGGGCGAGCGCGATGCGGAGAGGGCCGTGCTTGCTCGAGTTGACCGCGAGCGTGAGGGGGGGACAGTCAGACGGCATGTAGTACGACCGACCAGGGCGCATCACGAGTCTCTGTCCGTCGTCGTTGTCCGTGTTCCCGGATCCCTCGATGACGATGAATATCGCAGGCACGGGCAGGCGGGGGAGGGTGATGTCCTCTCCGGGATTGCACGTGATGACCATGACCTCGAACTCCTTCGTTGGGGGGGTGTATCTCATGATCCTGTCGTCACCGTAGGCGGGCGTGCCGGCGTTGATGGTCGGCCCTCCCATGGAGTATGTGAGCATGCTAACGAGGTTGTCGACGTCCTTGAACTTGGGCGTGAGTCCCGCCCGGACGACGTTGTCGCTGCATGCCATGCACTCGATGATCTCCCCGGCCACGTAGGCGTGGGGCTCATTCGCGGCCATGTAAAAGCTCTCCCCGGGAGCGATTAGGAGGTAATTGAGGAGGAATGGGGCCATGGCGCCGGAATCCCCCGGGAATTGCTGCGCCAGCCTCAGTATGGCGCGCGCGCACTTCCTCTCCCACGGCGGCTCCTCGTGGGGATGGACGAAATCGCAGCTCTGCTCCTTTTGCAGCCTCCTGAGCAGCACCTTCAGCTGCCCCGACGACGTCTCTCTCGGGCAGCTCATGAAGCTCTTGAAGAGACACCGCAGCGCCGCCTTCTTGTCCTCCTCCTCCTGGCTGCATAGGAAGACCTTGAGCTTGGCCTCGTTGGAGATGCACGCCGCGAACTCCGGATGCTTCTTGATCAGGATCGCGATCTCCTCGAGTCGGCGAAAGCCGCACATCGCCTCGAAGGGGGTGAGGGCCACCGCGAGCTCCGGCTTGTGGTTGTCGTCCGCGTACTCCTTCGGGTTGTCCCTGTGCAGGTCGCGCGCGAGTTCCTTGCAGGGATGGGCCTGGATGCTCAGGGCCTTCCCCGCGCTCAGGACCTTGAACAGGAACGGGAGCTGTCCGCCGACGGCCTGCTCGAGGGAGGTGCCGTCCCGTATCGTGGCCGGTCCGGAGGGATGCGTCCCAAGCCAAAGCTCCGCGTAGGGCGCGTCGGGATCGACCTCGTCGATGACGCCGCTCTCGAGGGCGAACCGCGCCACGCGCGAGTCGAGGCCGCGGATGCCCCAGGCGTAGTCCTTGACCACGGGACGGAGGGGCAGGATGTTGCTCTTCGAGTCGGTGGAGTAGGTGTGCTGGGATGCCATCTTGCTACTCTTATTGCTGGTATCTCTCTAGAGAGATGTGGTTTACCTCTAATGAACGTTACACCACTCCTCCCTCTCGGAATGAAATCAGCACACTGCAGCAACGAATATTTTTTCATGTGGGATCGTTGGCGTGCCCCTGAATCACGCATACTGTACATATCGCAGTGGTGACGCTTGTAGAACTTCCGCGAGCATCTTGACTGTCCGATTTTTGCGATGGTGCACTCACCCATATTAAACTCACTAATCTCATTAAAACCACTAATTGCCCGCATCGACATCTGACTACTCCTACTAATCTCTCTACTGACGCAGAGTGGTTTGTAGAGTTTGTATGGTATCGTAGAACGGGTCATTCTAGAGACGAGCGAGTATCGTAGGAGTAATTTTTAATTTTTATTCAACATTTTTCTCCTCATCAAACTGATTCCTTCGTACCATAGTAAGCAAGCTGTACCATATCGTACTAAGAGTACCTAGGTAGGTAACACACAAGGATCTCATCCTCCACCATATAAAAAAAGGGTCGATCAGTCGAAGGCGAATCTTCATATATGGTATTATCTTGACGATGGCCGCATCGCCCGAGACAGATGCTGGTACGGAGGTGGAGGCCTCCCCTCCCGCCGACCTTGACGGAAATAATCACGAGGCGGGACGGGTCGATGGCGCAGGCGTTCCTCCCGACGACGACGACGAAAACGGGGCCGCGACCGGCGGCGGCCGCGGCGGCGGGGGGGGAGGGGGGGAGGAGGTCGAGAAGGCCGCGCCCCAGTCGCGGGAGGCGGCCGCGGCGGAGGGGGCGGCGAGGTTCGGATCGACCTCGTCGGGGAGCGGCGGCGGCGGCGGCGGCGCGGACGGGGACGGGGACGGCGGGGGCGGGGACGGCGAAATGTACGACCTGAAATTGTCCCCGTTCGACTTACAGGATCGGCGCCAAAATTTGATGAGCAAGGAGTGGACCGCCGCCCCCCCCCCTCTATACGAGAGAGGGAACGAAGACCGCGCGACCGAGAACGGCGACGGCGAGTCGGCGCTCCATCGGGACGAATACTCCTCCCGGTATTATGGCGGGGGGGGGGGAGGGGGGAGGGGGGACGATCACGATCCCCGGAATCACGAATCGGCGTTGGGATTGACCCCCTCCTCCCTCAGGAGGAACGCCCGCCGCATCGCGTCGGCGGGCGGCGGATCCGCCGGGGCCGAGCGGCGGGGGGGGAAGCCGGGGGGACGACACTCCCACCCACGTAAATCGCCCTACAGGAGCGAGGTGGCGAGGCTGCGACACGCCCAGCAGCAGCAGCAGCAGCAGCAGCAGGCCATGGGCGCCGAGCAGCCGACGGAGGGGGGGAGCACCGCCGACGGCGGCGTCGGCATAACCAAGTCCGTGAGCATCAAGGACACCACCGCCCCCCCCGAGACGGCCTACTTCTCGATCCAGGCGGCGAAGTTCAAGCACTCGTTACTGAATTCCCTGGGGGACTTCCTCACGGGGGCGTTCGCGGACGACGAGGAGACCTCAGGGTCGTACTACAGCCAGGACCTGCTCGATCAGCTCGAGTCGTCGAATCCGTACCTGCGGGGCGTGTGGCTCCAGTCCAAGAACCTCAACGACGCGCACGTCCAGAGGCTGTGCGACGCGCTGATACGGAACAAGGTCGTGACGGAGGTGTGGCTGCCGTCGAACCACATCACCGACGTCGGGGCGACGCACATCGCGCACATGCTCAAATTCAACAGGCACATCAAGGAGCTTTTCCTAGGCGAGAACGACATCGGTCCGAAGGGGGCCGCGGCCCTCGCGACCGCCCTCGCCAGGGGCAACAACACCCTCGTGGCGCTGGGCCTGGGGGACAATCACATCGGCGTGGAGGGCGCCGGGGCGTTCGCGGCCGCGTTGAGACACAACCACACCCTCCGCACGCTCGACTTCAAGAACAACGGCATACCGCGGAGGTCGTCGATACGGCGCCTCCTGAACAAGATGCTGGAGTTCAACTCGTCCGATCCGGGCGACGAGTCCCTAGTGCTCGGGCTGCAGGAGGAGCTCGTGAAGCTCGTTACCGGCCTCCCCCCCGACGTCGCCGGGGGCATAGTCGCGCAGGCCGAGGACGCGCTGAAGATGGCGATGCTTTGCAGGAGGCGGGGGGACAAGGTCGGGGCCGCGGAGGCCGAGGGGGTATTCATACGCATATGCACCACGGGCCAATCGCCGGTGGATCCCCCCCCGACGGGGGAGGCGGGGGGTTCGTCGGGTGGAATTATGGGGAGGTTGTTCAAGAGGCATACGAGGCCGATCGAACCCGACGGCGTGGACGCGTCTGACGCCGGGATGTCGACGGCGAAGGTCGACGAGGACGCGGAGCCGACGGTCGACGACAAAGGCGACGACGGCGAGAAGGAGCAGCTGAAGGGTAACGGCGATGGAGCGGTGAAGGAAGTTAAAGAGTCTTCTGAAGAGAGTGGTTTAAATGGGACAGAAGATAATGAGGCTTCAGCTGGGGAATAGTCAACTGAAAAGGACAGAGAAGAAGCTTTAAAGCGGAGAGATTGGATAAATTTATTGATAGGGACACACCTCAATATTCAATAGGCATGACGATAGATTCCTCTACGTTAGTTGATGAGGTTGTTGGTAGATGGCTGTCACCTGGCAGTTTGTTTAGTCATATGGCGCCATATTGACACCTTTTTTGCTTGGAGGATATTGCATAATTTAATTGAATGTCAAATGGCAGGGATGAACAAACTCTTGTTATGGTAATGCTTTGTTCAGACCTATTGGACTATTTTTGTCAAAAAACGTTCTTATCTTAGAGTAATGTAATTCAAAGAAAGAGCCATCGGGTTTAAGCACTCACAAAATAATCTAAAATCTAAGTTAACTAGCTGCCTTGGTATGATTGAGTTGTCTTAGTCAAGAGCCAAAACTTTCTGGGGTACCTGATTTGCTTCTGGATGCACCAAGTTTTGTTTCTTGGTGCACCAATTAAACACACAACCACGTACAACCACACACAACCACCATGCCCCCCTCCAAAATCATTGCTGACCTAGGAGGTGCGGATGCTACAGCTACCACCACCTACCACAATGGAGGGCAGAGAGCAGTGAGTTCTGCCCAAAGCACCAAGCAGTCATGACAGAACAAACTCTGGATTGATTGTTATGATTGATCTCTTTTTGTTGGTATTGGCCCAAAGGCCAAACAACCTAGTAAACAACAGCAGTGAGAGTGAGCCTGATGCTGCACGCCTAGTACTATGGAAGAATTGAGGCTATGGCTGATGATTCCAAATAAGACCCTGCTACCACTAAGGGTAGGGCTTCTTGTTGAGCATTTTTTACTAGGTACCTTAGTGGTAGAAAGTTGATATCTGACTGACTGAAATTGGCAACTTTGCAATCACAACCAAATATTCACCACCAAATGACCCAAGTGTTATGACATGGCCATGATCTTCAGCCTGCTGTGAGGTTTTAGGCATCACGGCCCCACCTTAACATTTGTATGGAAGAGAAGTTTTGGTTGTGTTTGAAAGGGCAAAATAGTATTTTTTCCTGTTGGTAGAGTATCTTTTTGAAAAAAAAATAGACCGAGACTTTCACTATTGAATAGGTTGTTGTTTCCAGAAATAAAAACAGCTGTCACCGGCATGAAGTGGGGGTCTGATGGACGGGGTTGATCATTGTTGCGTGGGTTTTCCTCTGTCAGATATTTTGCAGGTGGGCGTATGATATGATGGGGTGCTCTGCCAGGTGTAGTAGAGGTTTTTGGGTTGGACTACCAGTGTTGAATTAGTGCCGAAGTAAGAAGTGCAAAACAAAAATAGTAAGAGGAACCTGGTATGGAGGCAAGGGAGCGTAAGGTACTGGTATTTTGTCAGAGGTTTGGGCACACTTTTGTGTACCCTATCACATGGACTACACGTGTGGTCACATGATCCTGTCGGGTTCATACTGAGGAGATCAAACGAATTCCTTCATAGGCAAGAAACCATCTCAAAGCTGGAGTGCCATCGAGCCTCACCAAATTCACAAGTTTGTTTGGCTTGCATCATGGTTTTTTTACTATTCTGTCACCTAGTGAAGATGTAATATATAGCATTCTAACAAAACTAATGATGGCATAATGTCAACTAATGTATTATCTAACGTAGCCTTAATTTTAAATGTAAGAGTCAGTGAAAAAACCCCAAGAACCCAAAAGTCATAGGGACTAAAACAGGGGCCGTACCCTGGCCAATGACTTTGGTCTTCCCCAAGCTAAAAAAAACACAGTCACTCCTCGATATAATGTCTTTTATCATGGAGTATTCGACAAAGGCCTCCCAGTAATCCTCACACCCCCCTCACAAACTGCGAGGAGAAAACGTTATGGCATGGGGACCAATGCTATCCCCGTCCCCTGCTCTCCTTCCTTGCGATCTCCCTAACTTCCTTTAATAGGTCGGCACACGGGGGCCATCGTCCAGCCTTGATCAGCTTCGATAGCGCCACCTGTCTGCCCGTCCCAATCACCACCGCCAGACAGCTACCCCGGAGCACGCGACTGCTGGAGTACAACATTGTCCCCGGCCCGACCGTGCCATTACTCTGCCTAACAATGCGCGCGTGCCTGATCTCTCCGGTGATGAGGTGCCCGTCCACCGTGATCTCCTCCCTGTTGGCACCGCCACTGCTGCCGCCGCCAAGTCCAGTCCGCGGGCACAGCGCCCCCCTCCATCTCCATGAGTCATATCATGTCCCTGACGATCGTATCGAACCACATCGAGTCGTTCAGGACCTTGGCATCATCGGGCGTGACGAGTCGGAATTGCCTCATCGATGGCGAGTGGCCAATGCATGGCCTTTCAGTCAGTCGGTCAGTCGGTTGGTCGGTCGGTTGGTTGGTCGGTCGGTCGGTCGGTCGGTCGGTTGGTTGGTTGGTCGGTCGGTCGGTTGGTTGGTCGGTCGGTCAGTTGGTTGGTCGGTCGGTCGGTTGGTTGGTTGGTTGGTCAGTTGGTCGGCCGGTCGGCGATGCATCGTGCGCATTGTGGGGGGTCGACAATGGTGGGGATGGCGGACAAGGGCATTGACATGGTGCTTGCAAATATGCTTCGTGATGGGAGGTGCGGTGTTGAGATGAGATTTTTTTGGTGCTGGCAAGGATGTGCCTTGCAGTTTAAAATAGCTCATCACGGAATTCCCGCCACCCTCTAGAAGTAGCCACGGTGCACGTTCTACCTATTTAGGAATTATTAGAGTACACTTTTGAGTACCTAAACCTGAAAATATAATCATATTTTAAATTAATCTAGTGGCCAAGCTAAGCAAGTGACACCCAATTATGACATACCAATGGGTTTGGGTACTAAAAAGTGTACCCGCGCATACCAGAGACACACGTAGAGTGTACCTAAACCCGGGTTAAGGTTATTATGGTCGTAGATACATGATACATCAAGAGTAATACGATAGAGTGTATGTAAAGTAGAATCGTACGATACTCTCTACCTAAGTGCTGTGGTTAGTGGGCTTACACGATTTACTTTTCACATGGGAATAAATATTAATTTATCACGGGTGATCCTGGGTGATCACGGGAAATAATCATCTCTTTTTCCTTCGATTGACGAGTCACTTCACAGTTTCTCAGGATCCCAAATCAAGAAAAGAAGAGACGACCATGGCCGGCAACGGAGGGGGCATAGGGCGATTCGCCTCCCGCAAGAAGAACATTTCGCAGCCGGGCGTTCCTCCTGCCACCGTCGCGCGGGCGGACGGCCCTAAGGCGGGCGGACGTCCCGACGACGACGCCGCGACCCGTGCCGACGTCGAGGGGGGGGAGCCGGCTCCCGCGAACGACGACGCAGTCGTTGACGACGGCGCATCCGCCGCCGCGATGGAGGCGGAAAGGAACGCGGCGGATTTCATCTCGTTCGGCTATGACGACGACGGCGGTGGCGGTAGTCTCGCCGCCCGGTTCGACTCGAACGACTTCTCTTCCATAGGCCACATGTTCGGGAACAATGACGACTCCATGGACGCGAACGATGGAAACGTCGGCGACGTATTCCTCAGCTCCACTCCCGCCGATTACGCGAGCTTCGGCCAAGGATACGACGGCGAATATCAGGTATTCGAGGGATTCGAACGGGGCTCGCCCGTGGGAGAGAAGCGCGCGGAGTCCCCGGATGATTGTGAGTCTTGAATTTCACCTTTATTACTTTGACTATTACGTTCTTCTAGTTATGATAACTTATCTCATACGTTGAATATCTTTCCAGATATCATCAGGGAGATCGGAGCCGACTCGCATCCAGCTGTCCACGCTCAGAACCTGCTGACGCTCGCGACGACGGCCGCAGCTCCCACTGGCATTGGCGGCGGGGGTACAGCGGAAGGTGGCGGCATTGGCCTATTCTCGAAAAAGCGCATCATTGCCACTGCCGCGACTGCTGCAGCACAACTATCCAATGGTCATCGAGAGCATCAGCATTCCAATGTGGCCGGCGCCGGCGTGAATTCAGTCGAAGACATGTCCGTGTCAAACCTCAGTCGCTTTGATGTCGACCTCATGTCCAAGAATACCGACAATGCCATCCCGGCTATGACTGCCACCAATCCCGTTGGAGCTAGAGAAAATTTTTTGGCTGGAAATGAAGAGTGTGATGGTGTTGAGGTGCCATCGACCATTCGGATGAGTGATGACGACGATGGTGACCTCGACGATGATTTGACCGAAGCGACGGCATCCAACTTCGCCGCCAAGGAAGGCGAAGGCGAGAGATCGAAAACGATTATTGACTTTTCCAAGCCCCCCCCTGACCAAGTGGAAGCACAAGAAGCACAGCAAGGCTTAGCAAATGATGTCTTTCATCAAAACGTTCCTGTGCAGGCTTCGAACTGCAACGCTGGATCACCTCGTGAAGATATTGTCATTCCCCGGATCACCGATGCCACGATTGATCAGCCATCGTCAAAGTTCTCGATCGCCAATTCTGGAGCAAGCAAAGAACCTTCCATGACACGTGGGTCGATGGAGATGTCAAAGCCTTCGAAGAAACGATGCAACGGAGGCGTGCTCATCACCAATCAAGGCTTGGCCCCACGAGTGTCCCTCTCACCTCATCCTGGCATGAACGACGAGAATCGAGCCTCGTCTCGCCCCAGCCTCAACGCTGAGAATCAAGCTTGTCTGTTCTCGCCTATTGCGAACGCCTATGATGATGCGGACGATGATAATGGCATCGTGATCCCAGGTGCTCCAGCTGCCGTTGCGGATGCGAACGCCAACACTAGTACAGCACTTCAAACGGAATTAGGAGGAGGTCACATTGGCACCATCAGCAACCCTCCGCGCAACCCGCCAGCTTCGACGATGAGCAAGTTCAGCACTAGCCTCCTGAGCCGCCAGAGGTCCTCGTTAATTTCAAGCAAGAACGGCATCGGCAAGTTCAGCACCAGCAGCGACAAAGTCCAGTTCGCCGCGCCAGAGACTCGTCCAAGCGCCACGGGCGCCACAAAGACAGTCGATAGTAGAAACTCACTCGTCGGTGCGTCGCTTGCCAACTCGAATGCTATATCCAAATTCGCTGCCGCTGCATCGGATTCCACGGCCATCACTCCTGATCATCGTCAAAGTGGCGTAAAAAAATCTACGAATGACAGTGGCGGTGATGTCATCACTCCAGCGTTCCATGAGACCCCCACTACGGCTCAAGCTCCAGCAGGTACCATGCAGTATGATTCTACTCACAACGATCGCTTTGTTCCAGAAATTCCAACTGTCACCGTCGGACCCAAAGCGATGGAGGAAGAGTCGCAGGTTGAAGATCCTATCGAAGCTCGGAGGCCTAGATCCAATGCAATCTGCAGCCCTCCTCCGCCTACAAACAAGGAGTCTGTGACTCCCAAAGCGAGCAATGTGAACCCTTCGTTTCCAACAGTCAACACGAACGATGTATTGGGACAGTCTTACCTAAAGACGAACACGGCTTTCTATACGGATGAAACGTTTGATGAACTCCTTTCCCAGTTCGTCAATGACATCCAGGATGGAACTGATATATTCGAGAGGGGTCAGAACGACTTGCTTGAGCTCGAAGTCGACCTCTCCCATGCCTTCGCGGCTGTACTTCGTTACAAGGATGACTATACGAATTTGCTTGGCGAGATTGAAGGCGTAATGGCAATGGCTGAGCGCATCATGTCAGAAGTTACCAGTGAATAGCACAGTTGATGTTTGCTGGACTGTCGGACATCTGCCTCAGATCAAACAAGCAGTGCCCCAGAACATAATTTGGGTAGTTAGCTCGCGATCGCATCAGTTTGGAACTGATGTGCTAATTGTAGATGATAACACCAACCCAAATCTTTTGCCAAAACAGCCTATCTATTCGGGTACCTCAGCTCCCCCTCTCTCGATACGTGGAGCATTGTGTAATGCGCTTAGCAACTATTCATTTCATAATTATGTCTGCTTTAAACGTCGTTGGACAAATAGATTTAGCCTCGCTTTCGTGACGCAACGCTCCTCTGCAAGCCTAGCGCGACTCTCGTGTAGTATATCGGACCCACGCATGTTTGAATATCTCACAATCGACTCATTCATCAATGGTCGTCCTTATTTCCCGTTTCCTTCTGCTGGTCGTCTGATTATAGATATGCTCTCTCGGCTTTTGCAAAGTCAGCGAATTAACTGCAAGTCCTCCCTGGTGAGTGAACACTGCTACGACTCTTTCTCTCGACCTTTTTATACTCTGAAATCAATGTGGTGATCTTCTCTTCATTTGTCCTGTTCATAGCTACAAATGCATTCATCATCACGAGGCAGCAGTGGAAGGACAGGCTTAATAAGATTATACAGCTCGACCTCTGGCATAGAAAAGGGTGTCAATTCAACTGCAACAATATTCCGAGCATCCGTTCTTTTAGCTGGCTTTGCCATCTCCACAGATAGGCAACACATGACCATTATTTAATACGGAATAGAAGTATTGCAAGCATTTAAATGGATTGGGATGGTAAAATTGAGAGACCTGATTGCTGATGATATGTGTTAACCTTACGACAAAAAATAATATATTCATCCAGGGAGCCGTAAAAGTCTTTAGGTGCAACTATGTAAGTGTCTTTGCTGTATAAAAAAAACTCGCCAGTTGCTCCAAGTGAATACGATGATAAACTCGTAGATTCCTTATGGGCATTAAGCTCTCAGTAGAATCCACCCGCAAACGATTCTTCTACATCTGACGTCTCAGCACTTCCGTCGATGGCGACCTCCCAAGGTTGAGCCTTACGAATGTGAATACGCTCGTTTACCACCCCCACCATTATCGTATCACCGTCTGAATACTCACCACTGAGAATTCCCAAGGCCATGTTGTTTTCGAGTTGCTTTTGAATTGTCCTCTTCAATGGACGTGCACCATACACGGAGTCGAAACCAACTTCTACCAAAAAGTCCAATGCCTCTTCAGACACGATCATTTTCATCGATTTTTCAGCAAGTCTGCTCTCCAGGCGCTTGGCCTCTAGGATAACAATTCCTCTGAGGTTCTCTTTCGAAAGGCTATTGAATATGACGTTTTCGTCAATCCTGTTCAGGAACTCGGGGCGAAACTGCAGACGATAATGCAGATCATTTTTAGTGGTAAAAATTTAGCGTGTGAACACCAAATTTGTCTGGAAACTAATAATCTCCCATAGCAAAGAAAATTCAACTTACATTAGCTCGCATTGCACTGGTAACTCTTTCCCTCATGAGAGCCTGATCGCGGGGGTTGCCGCCTAACTCCATTATATCTTTTGAGCCAATGTTCGAAGTGAAGATGACAATACAATTCTTGAAGTCCACCTTCGTCCCCTTGCTGTCGGTGACTTGACCATCATCGAGCAACTGCAACATGACATTGAAAACATCTGGATGTGCCTTTTCCATCTCGTCGAATAGCAATACCGAATATGGCCGGCGACGCACAGCATCTGTGAGCTGTCCACCCTCGTCATACCCCACGTATCCTGGTGGAGCGCCAAGAAGTCGTGAGACAGTATGCTTTTCCATATACTCGCTCATATCAAGTCGTATCATGGCTTCTTCAGTGTCAAACATAAACTCCGCCAGTGCCTTTGCGAGTTCGGTCTTTCCAACTCCCCTGCATGAAGAAGGTGTTGGGCATAATATCTCAAGTTTTAGATACAGCCTGACAACTAAAGAAGACAAGAAAATATCATATTGATATTGAGGTGGCTCACTTACGTTGGACCCAGGAATATCATAGATGCAATTGGCTTCGAAGGATCATTCATTCCCGCCCTGGACCTTTGGATGGCATCCGTCACGATCTCAATCGCTTGGTCTTGCCCGACAACACGTTCTCTCAACTTATCGGCCATGTTGAGCACACGATCCCTCTCGGCATCCAACAATTTGGCCGATGGTATACCCGTCCAAACTGGAGATGGCGAAAGAAAAGGGTGACGATGATTTATATCAATGCGACAAACCTGAGGTAGGAAAAAAATCGAGTGATCAAACTTACCTGAAATGATATTCGCAATGTCATCTGGCATCACCTCATCACGTAGCATCGGCTTCACCTGCTCATTCGTACTGTCACTCCCATCTGCCTCTTTTGTCTTCGCCCGCTCGAGCTGCTCCTCCAGCTGCGGCAGGGTGCCGTACTTCAACTCGGCGGCCTTATTCAAATCATACTCTCTCTCTGCCTTCTCTATCTCTAATTGCACCTCGGCGATCTTTTCCTGCAAATCATTCGTGCCCAGTACAGCCTCCTTTTCCACCTTCCATCGCGCATTCAAATCCGCCTGCTGATCATATAGTTCCAATAGGGACGATTCCAGATGCTGCAGGCGCTTGAAATCTGCGTCATTCTGGCTCTTTTCGACATCTGATTTGATGCTCAGTCGTTCCATCTCGAGCTGGATGATGCGGCGGTCGACCTCATCTATGATGGTGGGTTTTGAGGTGAGTTCATTTTTGAGTTTGGCGCAGGCCTCGTCTATCAGATCAATTGCTGTTTGTACACACAAGAGAGTAATGGAAAGAGCGTGCGAGTAATTCTTCGTGAGTATAAATAGTGACACACACACACACACAATCACAAAGGCAACTTCCAAATCACCTTTATCAGGCAAGAAACGATCGGGTAGGTATCGACTGCTCAACTTCGCCGCAGCAATAAGCGCCTCGTCGCGGATACGCACCCCGTGATGCAACTCGTACCGCGGTTTCAATCCCCGCAAGATGCTCACGGTATCTTCCGGACTCGGCTCGCCGACGTAAACCTGTTGAAATCTGCGTTCGAGCGCCTAGGGATGGATAAAAAATCGTACGATCGTAGGAATCGGAAGAGAGACAAGTGAGCAGAACAATTCCATCGTATATTTATCATAAGCTCTTGATCCTGACCCACCTTATCTTTCTCGATGTATTTGCGATATTCATTAATAGTCGTTGCGCCGATGCAGCGGAGTTGACCACGCGCCAATGCCGGCTTCAGGAGATTCGAAGCATCCATCGAGCCAGAGACTGCGCCGGCGCCTACTACCGTGTGCATCTAATAAAACGCCGGTGTTAAACGAACGAAGTCGGACAGCATTGTGATACAGTTTCATTTTCTCGATCAGATAAACGCAGAATCAAGTACCATATACTGATCGAAAAAAAAGTCAAACCTCCACCTCTCCGTCCTCTTCTCCTCAGCTCACCTCGTCTATGAACAGCACGATCTCCCCGTCGCTCTTCTGCACCTCGTCGATGACTGCCTTCAATCGCTCCTCGAACTCGCCCCTCATCGTGGCGCCTGCGACAAGCGCGCCCATGTCCAGTCCGATGAGACGGCAGGACTTGAGGGTGTCGGGCACGTCGCCGGCCACCATGCGCTGGGCGATCCCCTCGGCGATGGCAGTTTTTCCTATCGGAGATAGAGGAAGAGATAGAGATAGAGAGATGAGTCGTCGCGAGAAAAGTGAGATCGTGGGGACATCGTGAAGGATGCTACTCGGCGTCCGCGAATGTCATTTTACGAAGAGAAAAAAGGGGGGGGACGAAACGGAGATAAGGGGGGGAAAAACACCGCTCACCGACGCCGGGATCGCCGATGAGCACCGGATTGTTCTTCGTCCTCCTGCTTAGTATCTGTATCGCCCTGCGTATCTCGTCGTCCCTCCCTATGACAGGGTCCAACTTCCCGTCCATGGCGTTCTTCGTGAAGTCGATGCCGTACTTCTCGAGGCTGTCGTACAGCCCCTCGGCGGAGCGCGACGTCACCCTCGCCGGTCCCGATCCGGTCCCTCCCGGACCCGATCCGTCCGTCGACGGAGTCTTCTCGCGCATGGCCCGCACGGCCTCCTTGACGTCGTCGAGCGACACAGATCGCGAGTCGAGCGCGGATATCGTGAAGAGAGTATCCTTGGCGCACAGCCCTAGGAGGAGGGCCTCGGTGGAGATGTAGGAATCCTGGCAAGTCGTTCGATATCAGGGAGGAGCGGGGTTGGGGTGTTAGTTCGTCGACGATCGATCGTCGCCTCTCCCTCCGGTCGTTCGTTCGTTCGTTAATCGTCGGTTTTTCCGACGGGTATCTAGGGGGGCACAAAAAAGGGAAACAAACCCTCACCTGAAGTCCGTCCCGTACGTCCCTCCCCGCCCGCAACACCTCCCCCAACGTCCTCCCCAGGCTCTTCTGCTTGTTCACGTCCCCCGACACCTTCGGCTGCCTCTCGAGGTACCTCTCCACGTCCGCCCTGAGACCGTCGACGTCGAACGATGATCCCCCCCCCGATGATCGCCTCGACGCGTCCTCGAGGAGCTTGACCACCACCTGACGCGCGGTCAGAGCGTTCTCCCCCGCCTGGTACCTGGTGGGATTGAGAAGTACCGACAGGAGCATCGGAGCGTCGACGGACGTGGAGGAGTGGTAGTCCGCGCAAGCGGGGAGGGCGGCGATCGCCGACCACGCCGCGTCGGTGTATTTGGACTGGTCGAAGTCCTGCTCGGAGGACGACATGCGCAGCCGGGAGGGGGAGGAAGAGGAAGAGGAGGGGAAGGGGGGGACGACGAGGACGCCATCGCCGAGGACCCTCCTCGTCGACGCGCAAGACGCCGCCGGCGCGGTGGTCGCGAGGGACGGGCCGACGCGGAAGGCGGCGGCGGCCGTCGCGAGCGACGCCGTCATCAGGGCCATCATCGTAATCATAGTCGTAGTCGTCGCCATCGCCATCGTCGCCACGGCGGGGAGGATCGTCATCATCGTCCTCCTCCGTCGACTCGATGATGCGAGGGGGGGGACGATTGCGTCCTTCTCGCGTTCGTTTTTTTGGGATGATGATGCCATGGGATGGCGGCGGGATGCTTCTACGCTTTTTAGGCTTTGTCGGGGTTCGGGTTCTTTGGCGTCAGCTTTTCGATATCTTTGTGTGATTTGTGGTGAGATGAGGTGCTTTTTTTGTTTTTTTGGAGTGTGGGGGCGGCGGCTCGGGGCTGGAGTCCATCACCGTCGTCGCGGAGCTTCGAACTTCGAAGACCTTCGAAGGGAGAGAAGTGACAATATTTGTCGTTTTTATAATTAAATTTCTGACTTGTTTAGATGGGTCGCTGGGTTGGCGCAGTGGTAGCGCTTTCGTTTCC